>JAGFZM010001052.1:75780-107526 GCA_017657215.1 Limnothrissa miodon | reverse complement strand
ACACACACACACACACACACACACACACACACACACTCAGTCTTACATGTGGACAAACACACACACACACGGGCCAGCAGCAGGAGGTAAGAAATGGGGAGCAATAATGACGGATGTCCTGCTGGTGCATTTAACCCATCAGCCTAAAACAGCCCTGTCTGTAAACACAGCTTCTGCAACCACAGGAGGAAGGGGGGGAAAAGAGATAGAAGACAGAGAGAAAAAGAAAGAGTAAAGGGAGAGAGAAGTGGGTCTTAAGCCCTTATGAAAGAGGGCGAGAGGGAGCATGTAGGGGGGCTACGGGTCGGCACCACAGGATGCAGTCATGATGGACACACTGACGGCTCCAATCTGTGGCTTGCATGCACACACACACGCACGCACATACGCACGCATAGCCGCACACACACACACACACACACACACACACAAGCATACACTAGAGCCTCACATTACCAGCTTGGAGGAAAGCTGAGAGCATAGGAAAGGATGGAGTAAGAGAGAAAGAGTAAAAGGGAGGCAGGGGAGTATGAGAGCAAGACAGGGATAGAGTGAGAGAGGAGAGAGTGAGAGTGACCAGCAAGAATGCTTCTTTTGTCCTTGCTCAATTTCACTATTCCTACACTTACAGAAAGAGAAAAAAGCATGACTGGCAGTGAGAGAGAGAGAGAGAGAGAGAGAGAGAGAGAGAGAGAGAGAGAGGGGAGCAAGCACAAGGTTCTCAAGCATGTGACAGGAGAGCAGTGGAAAAACAGGCAGATAAGAGCGAGAGAGCAAGGAGTGGGAGAGGGAGACAGACAGACAGGGGAAAAGAAAAAGGCCAGTCTATTTTCAAGGTGATCTCGCCCCTCTCTCACTCACACGCTACACTGACCTCCTTATCTCCTTCCAGCCCAGCCCCTAATAAAAATGGTTGCCCGTTTACCCCCCTCCCCAATCTTCCACTCCCTTTCTCTCTCTCACTCCCTCTCCATCTCTCTCGCTCAGGGCGTCACTGCGGCTGCTGAGCACACTCGTCTGTCCAACCTGTTGGAGGCTCGGCTCCTACTCACTCTTTCATTCAGACAGTTCACAGCTGAAGGTGAATGAAGGTGACAGTGGCAAACGTCGGCAATGGCAGAGCCACCTAACCGAAACTGTTCATTCCATCCCATTTGCAGTGTTCGCACCTCTCCAAACCCACCACACACACACACTTTCTATTAACATTCTGGCAAAAATGAAAAACATTGAATTGGGTTCTCTGAAGGACTGCCTGCAAACACAAATGCATGGCAACCCAGCAGCAGGAGCCGTTTCAGGCAAGCTGCACAAAACAAGCGACACAAAACTGACCAACGAGTGAAAGCCATTTCCCTGCACAACACCTGGCATTTGAATGTGCCAGAATTCCATGCGCTTGTTGGGGTTTAGAGTCGGCTTACCTGCTATTGCACTAGAGGGGTCTGGCAAGGGCTTGGGATCCCCGGGAGAACCCAAGCAACCGGCTTCTGCATTGGTGCGACGGAAAACGCCGGGCGGGCTTGGAGGAGAGAGACAGAGGGAGAGAGAGTGCGCTAGCAAGGGAAACAACTGCCGGCTTCTTCCTGCTTACAGGCAGAAATCGTCACCGGCGTGTCGCAGCGTGTCAGAGTTTCTCCCCCTTTGGTGAAAAATAGCGATGATTAAAAGCGTGCAAACACACTGCCACCGTCCGTAGGCAGAGATGCCAAAGGAAACTGAAAGCTCAGTCCAGTTGCAGTCCGATTCCAGTCTGTTGGGGAGAAAGATCCGGTGCAGATTCCAGGGAATTACTGTAGCGGCAGCCGAAGGACAAAACACAGGACACAGCACTGAAGCACAAGAGACGAGAGAGAGAGATATAAAGATAGAAAAAGTGTAAAAGAAAGAGTGAGAAAGAGAAAGCAGCTCAGCACAGTGGTGTGTGGGCCAGCTCTGACTGCGGCTTACTGAGAGCTTCTGAAGCTCCTTCAGCGGCAAAACATACACACACACTCTCTCTCTCACACACACACACACACACAGAGAGCTCAGCTGAGCTCCTCCCTTCTGCTAGTGTGCACAACCTCCCCCCTCTCAAACAAATGCCGTCCCCCTTCAGACACACACACACACACAGTCCGTCTTGTGCTCTCTCTCTCCCCCTCTCTTTCCAAAGCAGAGGCACAGATGTTACTATCATCAAACCCCTCCTCTTTTCAACACCCCCAGGCTCCTGATAGGAGGATGGGCTGGTCTGGCCAACGCCCACTGATCTTCATACAGCGTAACCAACACCCCACACACACACATACACTACCCACTCACACTCCCTACCCCCACATTCATCCACACACACACACACACACACACACACACCGACCATCACTGGTTTGTTTTGAGCCAGGCTGTGAGAACCTAAGAGGGTGTGTGTGTATGTGACTGTATATTTGCATGAAAGTTTATTTACATTTTTGTGTGTGTGACTCCTCTGCAGAAAGCATGTTTTCAACACACACACGCACACAGAGCCAGAAACATGGGCAGGCGGGTAGGCAGGCAGGCAGGCATGCATAAGTGTGTGTGTGTGTGTGTGTGTGTGTGGATGGGTGGGTGTGTTGGCGAGGGCCTGGCTTAGGCCTTTGGACGGGCTGTTTTCCATTCCACTGTCCCGCTCAATAAGGGAGAACATGCCGAGTGCTTAGGTCTGTCTGGGGACTCGTAGTGCTTACTCATAACACACACACACACACACACACACAAACACACACACAAACACAAGCCAACAAACCACACCAGGCTTTTTGTTCTCAGAACACACACACACACACACTCACTCTCTCTCTCTCTCCCTCTTTTCCAATGCCTCTTTCTCTGCCCTTTTCACCCACACTCTTTCTGCCCCCATCTCCTTCCAACTTATCCTCCTGCTCCATTTCTCTCTCTGGCCAAACCAACACTGCATTTGTGTGAATCTGAAACACTATTGTTCCCGTTGACTCTTTCTCTCTCTTTCTGCCATTCCATCTCTCTGCTTGCCCTTCTATTTTTATTCTCTACCCCTATTTCCATTTCTTCCTCCTCTTCAGCTGGCATTCATTCGCACATGGGCCAAGTGCTGACAACAGGCTGACACACACACACACACAAACATCAACTTCAAAAAGGACATCCATCAAAGCAGAAACAAACGATGAGGTGTTTTGGTTTTATTTAGTTTCTAATGTTTTTCACAGAAATATTTGCTGAAACCCATCTCGAAGATGGACAGACAGGAACACACACACATACACACACACACACACACACACACAGATGGCAGGAGAGTAAACAACATCCACTGCTCTCAAGACCTGTTTGGTTTGTGGCAAGCTAAAGGAGGGGGTAGTATGTGTGTTTATGTACGTTTGTGTGTGTGTGTGTGTGTGTGTGTGTGTGTGGAGGAGGGGATAGCATCTGGGTAGTGGACGCACTAACCCTGTACTTAACCCTCCAGCTACATTGAGAACAAAACACACGAAGACCACCTCCTGAGTCGGTCTGGGGTCTGGGGTCTGAGGGGGTGGGTTGTTGAAAGCTCGGTTGACTGAATATGTCCCCCCCTTCTTCACAATCCCACCGACACTGCTTGTTTTGACGGATGCCCTACTCACGCAAAGAACTCACATGCACGCACGCGCATACACACAGATAAACACACACACACAGTCCAAATAAGGCCCCATACTGTCATCCACATGGTTGCATGGATGCTGGGCTTGGGCTGCACTGGTCAGGGCTAGCAGGCTGCCTCTGTGGGGGATGGGCCAACAGGCACCTGCCAGTCACTCGCCTGGGCCAGTAGGCATACGGGTGTATGACACTGCACTGTACTATTTCCACATCCCACGACCACTCGCTCCAGCTTACAAGAAACCCAGTCCAAGTGGTCAATGACATTGTTCGGGTTCGAATTCGAGTCACAAAGATGCGAGGTCTGAGCTCTGTGGGCGCGCATCCTGAATTGTGAGCTTATAGTCGGATTGGTGGATTAACTTCTGGATGCCCCCCTCTTTTGAGCATCCAAAACTCTCTCTCTATTCTCAACTCTAACTCTACTTGCCATAAATGCTTCCAATGTTTACCATGCCACAGTCCAATGTCCTTTGGCTGAGTGGCTCACCCGTCCCCAATGGCTGCGTTCAGCCTGCCTCACTAGCGACACACGGTTTACTGTTTTATATATTATGCTATATTATAAGCGTACTTACTTATTTACACTTAGTTTTCAGCTATCATTCCTCTGACATTGTAGTATACACAAAACACACACACACACACACGCACACACACACACACAGGATGTGGAAAACATAACCATCTCTGTCAGTCACTCACACACGCAGGCGCACGCACACACACACACACACAGATATGCTAAAGACACCCATCTCTTACACACACACACACACAAACACACACAAACACACCCAGACAGACAGCTAAACAGGATATGGAAAATCTAACCACCCCTCTGCTGGGTTTTACCACAGGGCATCCAGAGAGTGAAGGGAGGCGAGGGAACGGGGAGCTGCTGATGAATGGAGTAGTAAAATGTTCCTGACCTGAGAGGGACCCCTGTCCATAACTTTACTCCACTCTGACTGCACTCCAGCCATCTAATGGATGATGTGCAGTCAATGGATGCAGGGAGGGAGGGGGGGGGGAGAAAAGAAAAATGGAGAGCGTGTTTGGGGATGTAACTCATGTGGTGAAAGTGAGCTCACACACTCAAGCTGTACCACATAAATAACACTGGCAGAAGACACACACACACACAGACAGAGAGGCAGAGTCTGGGAAGAGACAGACTCCCCACACATAAGTGCACCTAACAAAACACACACACACACACACACACACACACACACACACACAAAGCACACACCACACTGGACTACCACTCACCACAAGTATCCTGAATTACAGCTGAATATAATTCTTTTTCTGGGGACATGTGCATGTTTATGGTGTGTGTGTGTGTGTATGTGTGTGTGTGTGCACGTCTAGGCCTGCCCTGGATGCTGCACCCTCTCGTCAGCGGCCCCATCTGGTCGAGAGTGCCGATTCCCCTGAGGGATCGTGGGATAGCTGGCCATTTCACACTTAATCACAGATTAGCACAATTTGTGGCTCTCTTACGCTCTTACTCTCTCGCTCTGTCTGTCTCTCACCTCCTTACACACATCCAGAACCAAACCTGAGTCACAGACACTAAAAAAAAAAAAAAAAAAAAAAGACAACAAAAACATCACCGACGGCAACAGCAGCAGGACAACAGCTGTTGGGGCAGATGAAAGGGTGTGACCTCACCTCCATGTGGTTCATGATGCTGAATCACTGAATCATGCCCAGAAATGCACACACGGTGCGACTGTCTGACTGCTCTGATGGAACCGGTTGTATGAAAGGCTGCAAAGTTCCAGGAAGTGACTAGATGGGGGGGGGGTGGATGGGGGTGGGAGGGTTGACGGAACCAGCTGTTCCGATGTTCCGATGTCGGCTTCCCGTCAACAGGTGAGGGTATTGTGACAACATCGGTGGTGAGGCACAGAGGGAGGATGACGTGAGGAGCGTCGACAGACATATCGCACGCGAACAATTCGCCTGACGCACCGCTCGTTTACAGCTGTGGGCTTAAATACTGTGGCCAACAGACACGCACGCACACACACACAAGTACAGCTAAATAGAAACAGATATGCAAAGACATACAATCACATACAGAGACACCCTCAAACACACACATATGCAGATAATCAGATACATACTGTAGGCACACACAGTAAGACAGACACACACACACACACACAAAAACCTGTAGATAAAACAGAAAATGCAGAAGAAGCCTGAGGGTCAGATAAACACAGGCGATAACAGACAAACTCCTACGCCTGAAGGTCAGGTAAAGACACAGACATTGACAGTCAAACGCCTTTGCCTGCAGCTCCCGAGGAGAGACACACACGCACTCTCACACACACACACATACAGTACACACACAGGCACACAAAGTCATAAAGAGTTACCTATGCTTAAAGGTCAGACTCCATACACCTATGACTTTATTCCAACACACAGATGTCAATGTTTTCATAAATGCCTGAAACAATTGGGAAAAGTGCAGTTGAATGAAATCAAAACATATTGGTGGTGGTTTACACGTCGATTATACGGCCATTCCCAGAGGCAGACGGGAGTCTGGCATGGCCAATTAAGTTCACCTCCAGGCAATGTTACGGAGCCAAAATGGGCCATTTAGCCCCAGTCACTGAAGAAAGAGACTGTGCCATTCACAACAGTTGCCATGCTTGCCAAACGTGTAGTTGAACAAGCAAGCTCTGGTGCACACAACCTGAAGCATGGAAAAACAAGATCACTATCTCACTCTCTTTTTCTCCCCTCCTTTCTTTTTTCTTTCTCTCTCGCTCACTCTCCTGGACTGATAAACATCTAGTGAACAACAAAAGCGTCTACCCTCCACACACACACACACACACACACATACACACACACACACAAACAAACAAACACACATTTGGTTTTACTTCAGTCTGCAAAATACGCTCATAAGCTAACCGACATTGGCCACCTTATCAGTCAATTGGCCTGGCCAGCAATAGCTATATCTAGTCCAACCAGAATGTACAGACCTTTCAGACCCGTAAAAATGTACAAACAAATCGAAACACACACACACAAACAAACAAACACACAGGGCTCATTTGGTTTTACTTCAGTCTGCAAAATACGCTCATAAGCTAACCAACATCGGCCACCTTATCAGTCAATTGGCCTGGCCAGCAATAGCTATATCCAGTCCAACCAGAATGTACAGACCTTTCAGACCCATAAAAAGGTACAAACAAATGGAAAGCTACAGACCCTCAGACCCATAGAAAGCTACTGAAGACCAGACCCAAAGGAAGCTAAAGACCCTCAGACACATAGGAAGCTACAGACCCTTTTATAAAGGCTCACAGGTAAGGCTGACAGCTTTGGGTTGCTTCATCTATGATCAATGCTGGCCCTCATTTTCTGCAAATTCTAATACACTGCAGTATTGGTGCACCTCCTACAGAAAGAAAGAAAGAAAGAAAGAAAGAAAGAAAGAAAGAAAAAGATGGAGGAAAGAAAGAAAAAGGCCCAAGTCAGTTGGCCCTTCAACATCACGAAGGCTTGGTTTTGCACAAGCGCCTAACATCAAAGTGGCAGCAGCCCACTCGTGACTAGAGAGGCATGACTTCCTGAGTTTGGGATGCGCCCAATCCGCAATGGAGTGGAAAAAAAAAGAAAGAGAGAGGGGCATGGTGTTTTCTTCCCAGCCCAAGAGACCCCTCATGTCACAAATTAAATCATTGGAGGGGGTCCCTGCCCGCCCTCCTTTCCCATCACCTATCCCTCAGCTTCTAATTACTGCTGGCAGAGTTGCCACAGCTTCACATAGGGCTGTGCTCTCCCTATTAACCCTCCCGCTTGCTCTACTCCTCTTTTCATCCCCCCTTCCAATTTCTCTCTCTCTTCCTCATTTTTTCTATCCCACCATTTCTCTCTCTCACGTCTCTTCTTCCTCTCTAATCCTCCCAGAAGACCACAGGAACTATGAAACTCTATCTCTCACAGTCACGGAACTACACTTTTCAATTTCAACCCTAACCATAGAGAAATGTCAACCCACACACACACACACACACACCCTCTAGATTTAAATAGAGTCTGCCCCACATGTTTTTGATGCCATCTTGGCCAACATCTGAGACTGTGTATATGTGTTGGGGGTGGGTGCAACGGGTGCAACGCAGGACAGACAGATAAATAACTTTGACATGAGCAGTCAACAGCAGCAAACATGCACTAACAAACACTGTGGACTGGGAATGTTTCACCCACGAGCCTCTGAAGTACTGCCACACAGTTTACTGCAGATGTGCCCCATGTTGTTGCTGCGCTCTGTTTATGTGACAAGTCTGACCCTGCAGTGACTGATGGGGTGGGTCTCATCATACCATCAAATTGGACCTAGTTGCAACTCTGTTTTTAATATCATTTTAATTTAGTTGAATTGCATTACTACATAAATCTTCTTCTGCTTTTAATCACAGTAAGTCTTTCTTCTTTAAGTTGAGAATTTGTTTCCAGCATATGTCCAGATAAAAATGTGAATGTGAATTATCACACAACATCCATCAGACAACATCTTCAAACTAGATTTTTGAGAACACAGTGACACACACGTTTGTGCAACCCCACTGACACGAGCCGCTATGTCTATCTCTCTCTTTGAGTGGATAAGTCACGCTTCTATCTGAATCAGAATTTAGATCTAGACAGCAACAAGAGAGAACACGCAGCCACTGCATGGCTAGGCGTCACGTTTGGAGAATCCCTTTGACTGAAGTAGACTTCAGACTTGGGTGCGTCATGTGCATCGGCAGCTTGCATTCATAAGCCTGAAGGAAAGAGGAAGTAGAGTGTTTGTTATCCTGCTTCATCAATCTCCCCCATAACTCAGCAATTTTTATAAACATTTGATCTGTCAAACAAGTCTATTGAGTGGAAACGCATATAATCCATGTCCGAACCTTGGGCTTGAACATGTGCATTGCAAATGATGCCTCAGACCAGAGGAACTGGAACTGGACTGGACCAGACTGGCCTCGCCTCCATGCTTACTGAAACATACCCAAACTTTGATGGGAAAAGGGGAAACACGGCAGCTGCTGCTTGTATTGATGCCGTTGCTGGTTGCTGGGAACGTGCTCACGCCTGCGTTGCTGGATTTACAGAGGTTAACGGCCTCCGTTTGAATTCGCCAATCCCCCCAGATGTGTCCTTGTCTTTTTTTATGGTGGGTTTTTGACTCCCCTCTAAAAAGTCACGAAAGAGCTTAGCATAACAACAGTTGCTTGTCTCTTAAAAGGGAAAAAAGGGAGGCATGAATGTGCCTAAGTCACAGAACAGGCTGTTTAATGATAAACATGGCAACTTTTTGAGCAATGTTGTTGATGAGCAATGTTACTTGTGTATTGTTATTGTGGTAGGCTACATTCCCATTGTTGTTATTTGGCATCTTTTTTAAATCATCCAATCAGAACTCACAGAACTGGTTGCACGGTTGCCCAGCAACATTGCTCAACAACTTACACCATGCATCATCAGCCTTAGCCATAAACCTCTGTGGAAAGTGGCACTGGGTTTATAACACAGGCTTGTATAATGACTTTGCTCCTTTGACATTAGAAAGCCTCAAAAGGAGTCCCAGAGGGGCAAACAACTCACTCATTTGACTTTTTGCCCACTGTTCTATATTACCAGCCACCTCTATTTTAGACTACATGTACTGATTTTGACAGTCATCACCACCAGTGCAAGAATCTGAATCAGGTCTAAACTGCATCAAAAGGTGGATCAGTGAAGTCTTCTGTAATGTGTTGGTGCAACAACATTTAGCATTAGCTTGGCTAATTGCTCTCATAGCCGGGTTGGTTTATGGAGAGGATAAATGGAAGTCTCCTTAACAGTATTGGATTAACAATATTCTGGCACTAGCGTAGACACTTGCTATGAGACAGTCACTGCTACCATTTGGTCCTCATGAGAAACCACTTCCAACAATAACGGTCTTTAATTACATAAGCGTAATTGTACATATGATAAGTCTGTACCTGTGGCACCTTTTTATGTGCTGTAAAAAAAGAGATATGTTTTGTATAATGAACAATCCCAGACAGTAAAATTCTGGCAGTCTGCTTGTGTGTAACCACAAGGCAAAAGGCCAGAAGACCCATGACCGTCTTATCTGACATTAACATTTAGTGTTGATGGCCATTATGCCATTGTTGAAATATAGGCCTACCCAAGCAGTGACAGATAGTGTGCTTTCTGTACATGTCAAAAGACTTTATTCAAGTTTATTCAAATAGACATACGCAAGTTGTTTTGTTTCTTTTTTACCTGTGTGGTGTGCTAATGTGCGAGTGTGATTATGGGTTTATTTATGTGTGTATTTGGTCGTGTCGTGAGAGATAGCTGACGAGACAAGAGGAATCAACGCGGCTGTGTTGTCATGCCGGTGTTAAGAAGCTTAGCCCTGGGACTATCACATCTTTGGCCTTGACTGAGGCCTATGGGAGCAAAAACAAGCCCACCTGACAACATACCTGCCACGCATGCTATCTATAGAACGGCCTAATTCCCTAGAGCTGAGCTCGTAGCTTAGCCTAGCGGTGGTATAACGCTAACGCTAACTCACTCTCTGTCACACACACACACAGTGCTAATGGGGATTAAAAATGGACTTACAGTGAGTCATGACACCAAGCAGCACAGATCTGAAAACATCTGTTCTCCAAACATCCGGAAATAGACTGCAGTTACGTCCAGACTGTCCGCACAGCCCATAAAGCCACAGAGATCTGCTTGGATTTTGCAGAGGTTTCAACACCGTAGTCCTTTAAAAGTATATGTGTGGATGCCGAGTCCATTGCTGTGCAGAAGGTGAATGTGTGTGTGAGTGTGTGTTTGTCTGTGTACAGGGATGGCTGAACATAAGGTCATGGTGTGGTGTAGCTTGTGGTCAGTTAAGGTTTTGCAACAATGAAAATGAAGGGGGGCAAGCAGCTGTCGGCAGAACATTTGCGTAACACAAAAATTACCCCCCAAAAACACCAGCAGACATACAGTACAGTATCAGGGTTATCATTCCATCAGGACAACTATGTGCTTATTACACACAATTTACTCTACAGAAAGTAATTTCAGCAATCAAAGCTAAAGAGATTTGTCTCACGAATATCCCTCACAAACACGAACATGTTTTTTGCCTTTTTATGTGTCAACCGGAAAACGTGTTATTGCCAGAGTGGTACTTGGAAAGTTCATATGTTGACACTCACAAAGCATTTCAAACACGTAATAAGAAAAATGACACATTATGCAGGTGGAAAAACAATCCTGGATTTGTTTAGAACAGAAGATAAAGCATTAAAAGGCTCCTACTTAAGGACATCATAGACGTTATAGCATTAACAAATTGTTGATTTTAATGAGACTGTGATTTATTAATTTACAAGTGTTACCATGGCCAAGGTTTCCTCTTTCTTTGGCTAACAATTTTCTGGCTGTATAGGTTGAATAAGAGTTTCCTTTCACTCTGTTAAGGGTTGGGTCTACGATTTTTGGAGAATGCACTTTAACATATTGCTTGAAATACTCTTCACACCCCCATTGCAACCAATTAATTAAAAGTTTTGACACAAAAATTTAAGATTTTAGTGGCCTCTAGAATGAACAATCCAGGAAAAACACTATCCAATCATAATGAACGGGATGCTGGATGCTTTTTTCAAATCTGTCTCAGAGGCTCAAGTGATTTTCAGAATTGTAGACCCTACCTTTAAGGGATGGCAATGTTTTGGAGAAATAGAGTGAATTCCTCTTTTAATGGGGTCCTGTTTATACCTGTCTCCTAAAAAGGCATGTCAGCTTTGAACCCTACGTCATATTGCTACAGGAACAATCTCTTTATAAATTGAATATCCCTTCATCAACAGTCATCAATAGTCTCTGTCTTGACCTTCATCTTAAAGTGTTACAAGTATTCAAAATATAATTAAAAATCACCACATAAAGTAGTGAAAAAATAACTACTCGAAAGATAGAGTGGAAACCAGATTAAAAATAAAAAACAAAGAAAAACAAAGGCTGATGACCAACGTGTACCAGGAAGTGCCCCCAGGGTACAGTTGTCAAGGACACCATGAGGTCACAAAGCAGCACACCGAGAGAGACAGGAGAGAGGACCAGAGATGCCTCAGGGGACTGACTGTACCTAGCCTGTAGAAGGCATTAGCCTCCCCAGTGCAAAGCACAAATCTTAAACACAACATTTATTGGTAAACCCAAGATAAGCAGCTGGGTTTTGTTTAACTTAGAGGTGTTTCACAACAATAGTATACATTTTAGTAAGTGTCCAGGGTGCTTCGTTACAGGTGTGCTTTGATGTTTTTGGGTTGAGTTGTGCAAACAGATTGTGCAAACAGATATGGGGCCTCTTTAGGCAATTTGGTGAATGTGCTTTGTATTATGCTAATTGTTTAAGCTGCTACACAAACAATGTTGACTTGACTTAATTTATGATCATGGAATCTCATTTTGTAGCCACTGTTTCAAGCTGGATTCTGCCCAGGAAATCCATTTGCAGGGTGTTGTTTTGTTGACTACTTTCCTTTTACTAGACGCAAGCGCCCTCGATCATTTGAGCCCTTGTCTTGACTTAAACTCAGTAAACAGCTGAGGCAGAGAACAGGTCGAAGGATTCAAAGGACTTTATCAAAAGCAGAGACATAGTCAACTCCATTTCTCAATACTATTATTGATCAATTCTCTTATTAATTCCTTACTCCTCTACTGGACCTTACAGGTAGTCCTACACAGGTTTACAGTGTCAAACTGTACTAAACTGTCTTAATATTGTGTATTAGACCAAAAATAAAGGTCACAAATTTAAGTTTAGCACACAAGAATATTATTTCTGTTATAAAAAACCTGCTCAGGCCTATAATGTCATTATATTCATTATAAGCATTTTACTAGGTAGAAGTGTCTTGTATCTTAGCATTTTGCTTTCAGATAGAATAACTTACTATAGAATAACAATGGTCAGAAATATATGTCGGCATTGATAATAGGAAACGATCATTGTGGGAAGCATAGCCTACGATTCCAGAAAACGGAAGCATTTGATTCTTGCGTACACCATTCTTGACTCTAAGACCTAGTGCCAGGTCTGTGCTCCTGGGTACTCTGAAGTTGACTTCTGCAAACATTTAAGTTAAGTAAATAATGTTAGTGGACCAACACAGCTAATCCCATCTAGGAGATGCACAGGAAGCTTGTGTGCTCACCTTGCATCAACCTACGTAGCGTATAGGCTTAACCCGGGCCAATGTATAGTCTGCTGAGTGTGTTGCTGTGCAGTCTGGATGTCGGTCAGCGTGTCACATCCAAACGTAATCACCATGCAGTATGTGCCAATAGCAGATTCCCTGCAGGGATTGTCTATGCTACATCCAGGGTAACAAAGTCAGTGGCACTCTGCCAACGCCTGAGTAAACCCACCACACACACACCCCCTACCACGCACATACCCCACTTCTCTGTGGCCACCCTTCCAAGGCAAAGCTGCCCCCACCCCCACCCCACCCCATCATCTCAGTGGGACTCCAGCCAAAGGGGCCAGCTTAACAGACTTCCCCCATCTCCACCCCGTCTACTTCAGCAACTTCATTTAACACGGGTGATGACTGACTAAGACATAAGACTCTTGACAGTTAAGGTACTCCCCAACACACACACACACACACACTCCAAGTTCAACTGGACAAACCCCATCTCCACACACACACACACACAGACACACACACCTACGCTTAGTCCAGAGCTGGTCTGCTTAGGCTCTGGCTGGTGGTCTGTCATGTATGCCGTGTTTGTTGCTAATACAAAAATGAGTGCAGCAGCCAATGGCCTGGTTACCAGCGGCAATTTGTGCCTCTTCCCATTACCAGGCTAATCTCAACCTTGGCAGCACTCTCTCATTCCTCTCTCTCTGCAGTCTCTCTCTCTCTCTTTCTCCCTCTCTCTCCTGACGTATAAAGGCTGACTTCTGGCACCCTTTTCAATGCTCGTATATATGGATTTTTCCAGAATCTCTTTCCCTGCCTTAAGGATTGAAGGATCTGAAAAAGTTTAGCTTTCTATACTGACAACTGGCAACTATAGTGCTTCCGCCTCATTCTCACACTCTCTCTATGTCTCTCTGCTATGAGGACACAGGTTTTAGGGCACTGCAGCACCAAAGTGGGCCATCATTTATCACTGGGCCTGGAAGGCACTGAGGGACAGGGTGCGGCGTGCTAAACTTAGTCTCTGCATCACATGGCAGGCCTACCTCAGAAAGGTTGATCGTGATTTGATCTGAGGCACAGTTCAGAAAGGATGACCTAGCTATGGAAAAGTTATGCAAAATCTGGGCTGCAGCAACAGCAAATGGTTAGAAACGTAATGGTTTGTCTTTGTCAGTGGTCTATACAAGACTCTTGCCAACCAAACATGGACTATTTAGTTCATTCCCTGTGTTTTTAGTTTTTTAACCATTCCAAGTTAGGATCCCTCGTCTTGCAGAGGTTCAATTAGTAGCAGGACTATGCATCCCCACATGTAATCAATCCCATCAACTAATCAGTTTCAGATAAACTGCCTAAAGCAAAAGTGCAAGATCAATAAATCCAATCCATTTAGCTTTAAAAACAACCTAAGGAGTCAACCATGACTGTGGTGTGGTTAGTACATTTTCTTTCTTATTGATGTCATGAAAACACACAAATTAATTAGTTACATCTAATTAAGAGATGGAGAACAAATACAGACTCTTTATATGTCCTTTATATGTCCTGCAATTTGCCTCTTCCAGTCACTAGCTACTACAGAACTATGCAAGAAGAGAGGGAAGCAATTCTGCACTCTATTCAGCCATGTTCATTTGAAGTAAGAAAGTACAAATTATGTTCTCCAAGTTCATTCAAAGTGACTTGTTGGACTTGGCACTCTTGCTGAATGAAAACCACACTAAAGCCCCTTTAAACCAGAAGGTTAACGTGTCTAATATCTGTAGGAGATCAATCAGATGAGGCGTACTTAGTGTTTGAACCCTGTGAATTCCTCCGCCCTTATTTCTCCGAAGTCTAGAAAAGGTGGCTTCTGGCTCCAGTGAAGTATCATGGCAATTTACGAGGATCTCATGAACTCTGACAAGCCTCGACTTTCAGACGACCTCTTCTTCACCTCAAAGGAATGGTGAAAGTCTCAAAGTCAACTCTGACTCCTCGTTTTCAAGGAGATGAAAAGCAGCGCCTTCTCCACATGTTCTCCCCTTGCAATAGCCTGAGGGTCCCTATAGCAACAATTTTGGTTACTGAGAACCAGTTAAGAATTTTCTCATTCCTCAGGGTGTTTTTAGTGACAAAAGTTTAAAGGTATAGTTAAGTATTTACGGCCTTTTCTAGGTTGTCTTAGATGTAATAAGGTTCACATTCATTTACAAACCCTCGGTTTCATAGTCGCATTAACGACAACTCAGCTCAAACATAGGCACATTTGCATGTGTGCTGCTATCAACTGTGTAATTTGTGGACATTAGCCAATCAAGTGGCATGCTCTCACCAGACGTTTTTACCTGGTTAAGTCCTAACAGATTCTTTCCTTTATTCCGTTGTTACATAAGCTACGTCTGACCTGCAAGCACCTGGTTCCGAAAGTCAGGTGTTATCGGTTTCATCAGCGGCACACTGATGCAGCTGCCACATCATCCTGGAAACAACAGGCCGGGTAACGAAAGAAGGAACAAACAGGTGTGGGACAAACTTTTGGTGTGTTTGTGTCAGTGTGCATGTGTGAGAGAGCATGCGTGTGTGTGTGTGTGTGTGTGTGTGTGTGTATTATGTGCATGTGTGAGTGTGTTCGTAAGACTGTATGTGTGTCCTCTTGTGTACATGTTTAAGTTAACCATGGGGTGGCAGGAGGTAGGTAACAAAAAAACAGGGCACACATCTGCCGCTCGGAGGGGTCGGTGGCATGATGATAGAATGTGACAGGGCCTCAGTCATCACCACGCTGAAACCTAATTGAAGGTCTGGCAGGAGTCCTAGCTGTCAGTTCAGCCAGCACAAACACAAAGCACCATTCACTACACCACAGGCTTTAAAGGGCCCTGGCTGATGTGTCTACCTCTACAGTGCATCTGTATGCACACTGCACTCATCCTTTGGATGTCCGAGAACATGTCAATCAATCCTAAGGAAAATAAATAGCATAACATTCACCACTGAACTATCTATATAGCATGTATGCTGCACTCTAGTGGGTCTTACTGTGGGGATGCTAATTGACAGAAGGAATGCTACCTGAACGCTTTTACAACTGTTTAAAGCGTTGCCCAAGAGGCTGTCTGGCCTCAGCATACCTAGAATTTAAAGTCGCCCCACCCCCATCGCCATCCCCACCCCACCTTCCTCCCACTTAGCAATGTCTCTCTTCTGCTTCTGAAACCTACATCTTTCTTGAGAATGTTTTCATTTGATGTAGACTTAATATGGAATTCTGATATTTTAGTTGATCATTGTTTTTAAATAATCCCCCAAACACACGTCTGTCTGGAGGTACCAACCCTTGACTGCCTGAATGGGAGGCTCAGGGAGTTTTTTGGGGGCCCCTGTGGTCGTGCGGAGTCTTGTTTCGGGGCCATGGTGGGAGGATGCTGCCCGGTTTATGTTGGCTGGGTGCCTCTGTTTGTCTTATTAGTCCTGGCTGTGATGGAGACGAGGAGGCAGAGAAAGAGAGAAAGTAATGCAGGCCTGTCCTCCCCAGACCAGCCATTGCCATATGCACACACACACACACACACACACACACACACACACACACACAAACACCCCTGTGCTCCATAGCCCAGCATTATCCCTACACACCCAAACACACACACACACACAGAACACTATTCTCCCCAGCCTAGCCTAGGCTATTTCCACCTCTGCATGAACACACAGTATAATGAGACTGAGAAAAACATTCAGCCCCTTCTCTAACACACACACACACACACACACTCCATGAAGATTCATGTGGAAGTGGAAGATTTTTGTTCATTTGTGATGCATACAATAGAATCAGCCTATTGAACACTGAGATGTTGACCAAGGGGCTCCCAGTGGTCAGTTCCACAGACGTCATGTGGAAGCTTTGACACAATAATGGTCGTGGACAGCTGCGTAGGCCTATGACCCTCAAAGCCAACTACCCACATGCTCATTACTCAAAGGCAGGTGGTTTTAATCAGTTGTCCATTCTCTAATGAGGGGGAAATTATTGGAAACTTGCAAACTAGATGCTTGATTGGTTTGAACAGAAGGACTGTATTGTTCTTTTGCCGATTGTGCTGTTTAACTTAACGTAATAGAGTTTCGATCAGGAAATGTCATTATTTTCTCTTTTTTTCTATTTCTTTTTAGGGGTGTGATCCATTTATTTTAACACTACTCAAATATTTACCTTACCAGAATTTGGAGCATGGTGGAGTTATTGAAAGGATATTAAATGGCCATTCTGACGTACATCCGCACGGCTTTGCCCATCCCCCCCATCCCCCCATCCGTGTGTGTGTGTGTGTGTGTGTGTGTGTGCGTGTGTGTGGTTGAGATTCCAGAGAGAAGCCCCTGACTCTTTAGGGGCGAGTGGCTCAACCAGCCAGCCTTTTTATTTCAGCGCTTGCAGTGCACAAGAAAAATGCATTTCACAGGGATGGACGGCAACATCTGGTAAGGCTGATCCTGAGAAAGAGAGGGGGGGTGGGGGGGGGGGGGGGGGACGGCCAACGACAAGTTCCATAAATTAAGAGCTACCCCCATTCAGAGCTGGGGAGAGGGGTGGCCTGCCCCTTGACCTCCTGAGTAAGAAAAAAGGGCTGACCAACAGGGGCCTCTAAAGAGAAGAGGAGGCAGCAGCAGCAGACGTGGCTCACTTGCACCACCACACTCAAAGCTACGGGCCTTTTCCGTCACATTAGCCACTCCAGAGAGGCATCAATTGGCTGGTTGATGAACAAAGCCTTCCCCCACCTCTCCACCCTGAGCCCCCATGTGCACAGAGTTCACTGAGGCCAGGCAGCCCATATGGAGCAAAGGAGCCGTGCAGTTGCTGCATGCTCCGCAGAGGATAGAACTACTAAAATGGATAGTTCTGGTCCTTGATTCCGATTGAGTCGTGGCCGATGCCTTTGTAACTTCAACTGCATGTTGTCTTATATAGTCACACCATAGGAAGGTGAACAGTGCCTGGGCTATGCATTCCTCAAAAACCATTCAGCAAGATGATATAAATCTATTGGTATCTGTAGGTAAGTTAATGTGGTAAGTATTTAAAAAAAGCAAGAACAACTCAAGTCAATGAGCTGGTTATGCTGGTTTAACCACGGTAGACTAGAGGGTTTACCAGCACTCTGCTCCACATTGAGCCTAACAAGTTTCCATAGCCGTGGCCATGGCTTACATAAAAGTAAGTTGAATAAACTGATAAAGATCAGAGGTGCATTGTGCCTGGTTCCAGCAGGGCTGTTGAGAGGAAGAGGAACAGAATTTCTGTGTTGTGTGTTTGTGTGTGTTTGTATGTGTGTGAGTGTGCGTGTGTGAGAGACTGTGGGAAGGGGAGGAAGAGAGAGAGAGAGAGAGACAGAGAGAAATGCGTGTGTGTTTGAGAGTTTGGGGCAATTATGGTCACCAGGCTGTGTGGAAATAATCTGCTTTTATCTGCAATGAAGGACAAAGCAGGAAGAGAGGAACAAAACAACCACAAACTAATCAAATCAACTCTTATGAACGCTAATCCGTTTAGCCTGGCAGAGGACGCAGGTAGGTAGGGGGACGTAAACACCCTCCTTGACACTCATAAGCAAGGTCTGCTAAGGAGGAATGTCTGAGGGGGGCATGGGTTTTGGGATGGCGTCCCATCCTATCCCGTTCCCTTCCCCTGGAGGTTGGTACGAAGCGAGGGCCGTTGTAGTGACAAGCAGGGCCATGGAGAACAAATGAAGCTAAAAGAGGCCATTGTCTGGCCCAAGTGAACCGCACCACCCTCGGAGAATGGGACAGTCAAACGGGTCACACAGACTCATTGTGTTTCGGCCCGGCCTGAGCAGGCGTAGCCTTGATTCGCAGGGGCAGGGGAAGGACCCTTGCAGAATTTTCCTTCTGTTTCTTCTTTCTTCCTCCTTCCCTTCTCCTCTTCCTCTCCACCCCTCCCCTCCCCTCAACGGCTCCAGTCTGCACCGACTGCCGTGCTTACACATCACAAGGTCCACCGCATAATGCCCACTAGGCCCGTGCATTTCTGCCTCAAATGAGAACTATGTTTTCACACAGTTTTCTCACCACCAACAGGGAAATAACAGACCAAAATGTGGAAAAAAGCAAAAAAAAAAAAACTTTCCCAATGGCCTTGGCCTTAAACACAAAAAAACAAAGTGACCTTGCAAAAACAAAAGTAAAAATGTTTACAGTTCTGGTTGCAGTGGGTCAGAGTTCTATATGTGCATGCAGTGTTCCTATCTTTGTTTGTGTAGAAACAGGTTTGTGTGTAAAACTGAGGGCAAAGATTCCAAGTCAGCATCCATGAAAATCCTCTGACTCAGGCCCTGGCATGCCTCCATGGATACAGAGTGCTGGGATGATATGGTGGGCTAGGGGTGGGGGGCTGGTCTAGGGTCCAGGGTCATTCACAGTGCACCATTGATCAGCGTGCACTTAGTGATTGGTGCAACTGTATCTGCACATCAGCAACTACTAAGCCAGGAGAGGCTATTATGAAAGGGACTGAGGCAGATCATTTTAGTGGAATGCAAAAGCCCAGCCCAGCATCTGTGTGTGTGTGTGTGTGTGTGTGTGTGTGTGTGTGTGTATGTGTGCGCAAGTAAACATGCTACTAAGCGTGTGTGTGAGTGTGTGTATGTGTGAGTGAAATGAGCAACTGAGCTGGCTACTGATGAGTCGACAATCAAACATGGAACTTTGCACACATCCTGAAAGACGCAATCGCAACGCCAGCAGACTGAACAATACTTGCAAGATCCCGGCCATCAGGCAGCGCTGGCCAAAGGTTCCTCTCCTCTTCCGTGATCTAAGGCACTGCTCTGGGAAACTCTGCTGGGCTAGCAACCCAGATGCGGGGCAAGCTGGCGAGGCAGAGTTAGCTGCCCCTACACGGACCACCACATAAGCTCCAAGCTCCGAGCGGAAACAATTGTGGCTCCCGGTGGCGTCTGGCCTTTTGCCTCATTTGCAAACATGAGCTGCGGAGGCGGCGACAGACCCTCCTTCCTCCAAAGGAATTCTCTGGTGTGTATGGCAGACTTGTGAAACCTAACACCCCACTAATTAAATATCTACGGATATATGCAGCGCTCACGCACAGACACACACACAAACACACAATAATCACCTGTTCCAAGTTCCATGTTTTTTTATTCTTTGTTTGCACTTGTAATTTTTATTTTTTAACTACTCTTATTAATGCCATCTCTGAACTGTTTTATCTGTACAGCACATTGAATTGCCTTTGTGTATGAAATGCGCTTTATAAATTAAATTGCCTTGCCTTGCCTGTACTTGGGGTGTGCACAGAGAAGGGATAAAACATCTTAAGCAAAAACACACACACTACATCAACTCATTGGGAACTCAGTAAAGCTGTCTGCTTAGATTTCAGATGAGGCTGGAAAGGCAAAGCAGCGTGAGCAAGGTCTGCCTGGGAAAAGTATGTTTCACATAATAAAACTAAGCACCAGTTAGGTGCAGAGAGAGAGAGAGAGAGAGAGAGAGAGAGAGAGAGAGCATTCCCACTGGCCTCAATTTATCAGGAAGGGAAGCTGAGGTGAAGTCAAGTCTGGGTAAGTCAAGTCAAGTCAAGTGTTTTTATTGACCCTATACACAGCATAAAGTCAGATGAGACAATGTTCCACCATGGATCCAAGTGGTGCTACATAAAGATAACAATAAATAAGACATTTGGGACAGACTACGTATGATGCTCATAGGCTAAAATTAAGTCTACTTACTATGCTACATATAAGTTAAGCTACATCTACTGCTCCTACATTAAAAAAGTAAAGACAATAAGACAATAGACAGTAAGACAGGGCATACAAAAACCTTGAACAGAGCAGGGTTGAGGTAGGTAGAAGGGTTTTTAGCAGTTCGCATATAAATAGCCACTGCATGTAGATTGAGCCTAGGCAAGGCTCGGGAAGTTGTTCTAAAGTGAGGCGGTCATTGTTGACCTCAGCTTTCTGTGAAGACACCTGGCAAGCTTTCATTCTCACATCAATTCAATTTATCGGTTCTATCCGAGACAGAGAGAGGCATGGAGTGCATCTTAAACAGAGCAAGAGATGCTGACTGTTCTGTTTGTTATGGCCCTGATGGCACACAACACAAGGTCGATGGGAAGAAAGGAATAAAGAAGAGAGGGGGGGGGAAGAGAGAGAGAGAGAGAGACAGAAAGAGAGAGACTCGAGGCCATGGTGTTCTTGAAAGGATCAGTCAAAGCGTTCCCCCAGTGTCCACTCATGCAGTCTCACAGCACTCACTATCCCAGGGCTGGAAGTATGTGTGTTTTGAGGAGTGGGGGGTCATGGCAGGACAAGTTGCCACATCTGAACCCCCAAAGGGAAAACCCTCAAACACACACACACACACACACATCATCTTTTACACCGCACACAGATTCTTTCCTCTTTTTCGGGCTTGAAATGTGTGCGGTCTTCTGCCACTAACTGGTTGGATCGTGTTTTTAAAAGCCTACGGCCTCCCTTGACGGCCACTGAACAACTTTCCGTGCTACACTCGAGCTCGCCTTGCTCAATTTCAGCTTCCACCTACAGGGATGCTTTTCTGAAGGCCTCATTGAACACTGGGCTTTTTGTGCAGTGCAAAATATCCAAATAGCTCCAGAGACACATATGGTTACAACAACCATTCTTCTGCTAGTATTCTCTTTGTGTTTCTCTCTTCCTCATTCACTTGCACTCTCTCCCTCCCTCACCCAAAATCACTTGCTGTTTCTCTCTCTCACACATACACACACAGTCACTTGCCCTCCCTCCTCCCTCTCTCTGTCGTGCTTTGCTTGCTCTCACTCACTCACACGCTTTCCCTGTCTATTACAATTGTGTGGTCCATACACACACACAAAGTTGTTTTGGCCTGAGTACTTGGAATGCAACCGACAGAGTCCTCGCCATCATAGTGTGTCCCAAGAGAGGAGATAAAGGAATGTGGTTTAAAAAAAAAAGTTTTAAGCTCCCAGGCCTGGATGCTGATGCAGGCTACATTCTCACAGCCTTGCACATCTTTGCGCAGTGGCGAATCATGGGAGATAAAGTAACAGTGGCCCAGAAGGAGTGTGGAGAACCAGGGGTGGGCTTTGTAAAGAGCTGCACATACAACTAAGGTGTTCCCCCAAGTCAATGCAGACCATGGACAATCACATTACACCCTGGTGTCGACACACACGCATTCCCCCTCTCTCTCTTCCACATGCACACACAGGATGTACGCACATAGCCTCTGCATGCACAGACTTGATTTACAAGCATGGAATCCCACTGAATGGCAGACATAGAGGGCTCACGTGAGTCTATAACTTTACGGTTCTTTTTGTGATGAAAGGGTTGCTCCCATATGGGCGATTTGACACAGCCGGGTAGGAGACAAAGATCACAACATGGGTGCATGACACACAGAATGACTATAAAAATGAACATAAACAAGACATAATCTTGGACACCCTCCAGTAACTGACATTTTAAACATGGCCTAGATTTGTGCAGGTCCTAACCACTCCTCACGTCAAGACAGAGATAGTTCTGTAGTTGAGGTTGTGTAAGCTAGAGGGAATTTTTTTTAAAGTGAATAAATGCAGGATAGGCCTACATAATGAGTCGATTACCTTCCTGTCAGGTGACCATCAGTGCCTTTCAAATGCATTGGTCTCTGTATGAGTGGCTCCAACTTAATTGGCAGACATGGATTTTCTTTAATGACTTTCGAAAGCCCACAAGCAAATTTTCGCTTGTTTAGGACCTAATAAACGTTGGTTCTGTAATGAGCTGAACGGAAATACAGTTGGAAAACGTGTAGGCTCGAGCTTTGTTGTGGCAGTAGTGACAACTGAAAGAAAGCCATGCCGTTGTAGACTTGAAACCATTACAAACGTCATGACATTCAACAATAAAAAGACCCCCAAAAAAGATTTAGCTTTAGAACTAGTAACAGGAATATGGCTATAACAACCAGTCCAACTTTTTATACATGATATTTAGCGCAAGAGAAAAACTTGTTACTTTTCATTGAACCTAAATTTAGTTTTCACTGGTTGAGCTTCACTAGTAGCCTACTGTTAATGTTACCTAGATCATATTCCCAATGGAACTCTTGCGAGCCGACACGACCAGACGCTTGCTTGCAGCAACTTTAAGTTACAACTCTTACAAAGGACTAATCACCGAGTAAACATGCCTGCCATGCGATGGATGGGTTGGTTACCTATTTGTATTGGAGACACATTTGTCGGCTCGGCTGACTGAAAAACACAGGTAATCTAACAATCAGACGGACAAAACTTTCGCCGAATGCATAATTTAAAAGCAAGAGAGGCTACGTTTGCTTCTGCAATATTTAGATGTGTAAAGGAAGGCTGTGCATGTTTTTTAAAGATAATTTGTTCTGCGTAAGTTGATAGCGAACGGCTAAAGTTGGCGTTTTACCCTAACGTCACGTTACATTTTTACCACTTCACTCGGTGACAGAGATGCCTGTTCAGTTGTCCGCTGCAGTTCGTTGGAATTTCACTGCAATCGGATCGAATGTCATTTCATGTTCGTATTTTGCAACTCCTTTTCACAATAAAGCCGCAGATAAATAAACGTACCTTAAACGCTGTAAGCCCATCACTCAGTCGAACTCCGCTTTCTTGCATTAAAAGGCAATAAGATACGGCTTCAGAGTCCGCAGAGTCTTTCTACAATCGACTGCCACAGGTGACATCATCCGTTTTGCCACACAGCCATTCGCGCATGGACAAAGGATAAGTATCCCGATGTTTCATGGGATTTGTAGTGTGTGGAACATCAGAAAAGTTCTCTTACAGCAGTGCGTGTTCTGTTTTTCCAGGTGGATGTTTTTATTCAAAACACATAAACTAGACAAAAATATATCCTCAGTGGCCTCATTAAAACAAAGTTTTCCAGGATGCCTATTGTTTTTTTTTTTATTATTATTCTGCATACACTGTGGAGTGTTGTGGCCTAGCTTTCGTATATTGGTACATTGTGGTAAAACAAACCATGTTGTGTTCCCCTATAGTCTATTTTAGGCATTGTAATGTCAACCTAATCTACCAAAATACCCTTATTTACTAAAATGAACACATTATTAGCCCTCTTGTGGGCTCCACTGAGGCCAGGTCCACTTTAGATCCACATTACACTGTCCTTTTTCAAATGCATCAAGACTGAATAAGTTAAACCAGTTAATAACTTCCATATGTAAACAGCTGAAAGTAGCTACTGTGCAGCTGTCAAAGCTCAGATCAGCAGAGCAGACCAATATTATGGCAGGTTTTCAGGTTATTGTTGTTACCACACGGCTTCTGTCCAGCTTAAAAAGACTCCCACTGTCTCTTAAATCACCCTGCTGACTGTGCAATGAGATTATTGAACCTCAGTCAGTTTCTCTCTTCTCCTATGGCCTCTTGTGTTCCTCAACCAGATTGAATTAGAGGAGTACAGGCAGGCAAACAGGTAGGCCAGCACGGACTGGAGCTCGCAGTGATATTGCATTTGCCTGCTGGACCCTTCAGAGACAAGGGCCCCAAAGTGGTTTTTAGCAGAGGCCAAAAGTGCAAATCCTGTGAGTTTTCAGTTGAAACAACAACATCCAAGACAACAAAAAACAGAGGCAACTTTACCCCATACTGTAAAACTATATTATGATGGTACTGTTCATAGTCAGATATAGCTGATATTTAAGTGAGTAAAAGCCCCCAAAGGAATCTGAGGCTTTCTTCCTCCTTAACGATATCTCATAGATGAAAATACGCTCCCTTTGGAGAGGGTTATTTTGAGCATAAACATTCCTTCTGGAATGTGCTGTCCGCTGTCAGTGTCCATCGGCAGAATTACCACACACCATTTATCACATGGGAGGGCAAGACATGATTTTAAATCCCATTCAGTGCTTTTGATGAAATTACACGTCCAGTGCTTTCTGTTTACCACATAAACAGTTAAGAGTGTGGCTGAACAGGTTACTGAGTTTACTGTAATGCACCAGAACACCCATTTCACAGCACCATGGTTTCAAAATAAAAACAAACCCTAAATCAGAGATCCGGAGGAGTGAACAGCACAGGATCAACGAACATTCTGTGGGCTACATGACAACAACTCTGACTAAAAATTAGCCTGAACCTCACAAGTACCTCAAAAAAAAAGAGCCCTGAAAAACCAATAGTTCTTTCTGCCAGATCCTTTAGAAAACCTCATCTGGCTTTAGAGGGGGAGAAAATAGGTACAATGCGAGTCAGGAAGCTGTGAGACGGAGTAAGCTCACCAAGATCAAGTTGGAAAAACATTCCAAAGCCCATGTTATTACTAATAACATTAATAAGATGGCATAATCTTGGTGCTTTCTATTTGTGTCTGTGGGAGTAAGAAAAAATGACATTCTGTAAAGTTAGTTTTTTCTCCTGAAGCTCAGTATTTGGACTGTACTTTTATTATGTCATGTAATGTAGGTAAATCATGCACAAGTTTGAAAGAAAGCAGTTCAGATATAAATGTAAGGAGTGGTTGAAGGGACTGTTTAGCATTGCAAGTGACCTGAATGAGGCTAAAGCTTCATGGTGGCATTAGACTCCAGTAAGTACAGAGTGTTATGAAATAGACAGTCAAAACATGGGCACACCCAGAGGAACAAACCAAATTGTCTCCTGCGGCCGAGGATGTTGGTCTTTGGCAATGAATCGTAAATTTCACTGCCACTTGGATCATGGAAAGAAGAATTAGCCCATCCTACTCAAACCATCACCAACCACCATCACACACCACCAGTCTTGTGTCTTTTCAATCCAGTGACAACCAATTATGATAAAAACACAAGAATCATAATGGTTTATTTCTCTTGAAATAACATATGTGCCAAAGCCTTATATAATTATTGTTGTTATCTGATGTATTTAGTTTAGAAAGAACTACATATCCACTTCTTCTCCATATTGTCCTGACTTCCTGTCTCTTTGAACAATTAATTGTGCGTGCACCTTTCGTGTGCTGATACTTCCCCCAGCCAACTGTTTTCGCTCTCAAACTAAGGCTCCTTTTTCAGACAAGCCAAGTGAAAAGACAGGTGGAGGAGGAGGAGGAGGATGGATGGATCTGGATTTACGAGCACAGGAGCTCAGAGGTCCAGCAACAGAAAGGTCTTGGAGAAGTCTCGTCACTCTCAAAGGAGCCAGCTGTTCATATAGTGTACAGGTGGTCAGAGTGACGGGTCCAGCATGTGCGGAATGCCTGTTCTTCCCTTTGCCCCAATAGTGACAGGGTCTGTGGTGCACATCCACCAATGAACCCCTTCCCCTTCTAAGTCCCAGATGATCTTCCACTAGACTCTAGTTGGACCAGACTCTTAGTCTGGCAGGCCAGACCGTAACATCAAAATGTATAGTCTGGGCCTGGTTATGTCAGCTAGACTACCGCCGCCGTCCTCATTGTGTTAATGTACATACGCCTCGCAACTCTCTACAAGGAGGCCCTGCGGTTTCTATCCTTCCAAATATTTTGGCTTTGCTTCACTGCTCAAAAAGCCTGGGTATTCCCAACATGCATACGTTTATCTGGCCCCAAGGATGCAAGAAATTGTGGACCTCCCAAATATCAATTATAATATTCAAATATTCTCTGGGGCTCAGTCCCACCACTCCCCTCCAAATATTGTTGTCTTTGGTACCCTGACGTACTGCAGCAAAATACAGTCCTTTAGCATTGCTAGTCTGGCTGATCTTCCTCTGTGCAGATAAGGCCAAGGTTGATTTAATACAGTATTGAAGACAGCTACATGCTCAGTTTTTTCACATGGTTGCATGTTAAATTGACATGATGCAGACTATGTCAGTCTAACTGGAATATAGCAATTCATAAATGAAAATATGAAGATCTTCTACCCAGAAAATTGATATTATCCCAAATTCGCTGTGCATATATCCGTATTGAGGCAATGCAGTATGACCTGAAGCCTTTCCAAATATCTGGTTGGAGGAAAAAAGAAATCTTAATGTAAAACTGGTATTATTTCTATTGCATATGGCTTAATGTGAGAGGACATTCTTATCATGGGTGGGTTAGAAGTTACAATATTGATGTTTTTACAGCGGAACATATGGTCTAATGTATCTTAGATTCTACACGATAATGGCAGAACGTAGGTATGTGTTCCCAAACCAAAAATAATATTTAAAAAGTGTTTCGTAAAAATCCTTTGGAACTTATTACCAGTGGTGAGACATACGCCAGAAGAGAGAGAGAGAGAAACCGAGAAATAGAGAGGGAGTGTGGGGCCCCAAGTTGGGAAATGCGAATGAACCGTTAAGTGAAGCAGTCAGGGGTAAACGGTGCATTTCCCCTTTTGCTTCATCAGGCATCTAGGCGCTCGGATGCTACATACTGCAGCAGCTGTGTTTTCCTCCTCTGCTGGTGGAATCTAATAAATAACACTGTGAAAAGACCTACCTGACTTTAAAGAGACCTGCCGCCACACACACACACACACAAAGAGAGAGAGAGAGAGAGAGTCAAGCTTCCCCAGAGGTCTGGTCTGCTAAGCGATTCTCCGCCTGTCACAGTGCTTCTGAGAAGGGGGCAAGAGGGGCCTCTCTCAGCGGGGTAGCTGATGGTCAAAGCCACAGCATAAACAGATGACAGACTCAGGAATGGTCGCTGAGGAAAACTGTGCTGATCTAGTGGACCAAGATAACCATCAAAACACACGGATCTGCGGGCCTACCTGTTGCCACAAGAGGAAGTTCAGAAGAATTGGTCAGGTTCGTCAGGAACAGAAATATTACTCATACCAGAAAATAACATACACAGTAAATAATAATAAATAATTCTCTGAGCTGCTTCTTGTTCTAACAGAATCTGCTGAGCACAAACAAATGCAGGTATCAGGTTGTTTCAGATCTATAACAACTTTCTTGAAGCTTAGACTGAAGATGCAGTAACAGCATTAATCTTCTTAACACCATACCCCCAGAAGCCATTAACAGGATGGAGGATGGAAGACAGAGACTCCACCGAAGAAAAACCAGTTATGAGAAAGAAAAGAAGAAAAAAAACGCATTACAGGCAATCTCATCTATGTCTACCTGAGGACACAGGCACTCTCATCTATGTCTTCCTGAGGACACAGGCAATTTCATCTATGTCTACCTGAGGACACGTGTGGTGTTTGGACACGACAATGTGCACAATGTGCTCTGGCCCAGCGTCAACATACTTCTCTGACCACACATTCCTCCCAGTTATCACATCAGTGGGGTTCATTTACATGCCTGGCTAGATCAAAGCATATGGATGTTGATGTGTTGGCTAAGGGATCATTTTCTGACAACCATGAACACAGGTGTTGAAACTGAAGACTTTCCTGTGGAGAGCAGTGTTGCGCAAGCGAGAGGACCACAGCATTGAAGTTCAACGTGACTTCTTGGCCTTCCGAGGATCTGTTGTTTCCGACAACTGTGCTGCTGCTCAGATAGTCATCTTAAATGAGAAATGGTTTGATTTCTGTTAAGATCAAGTAATTTTTGAAGATGGCTTTGGCCCAAACATTTGTCTTGTTGGTCATGCTTCCTTATAAACCAACTTAAAAAGTTGTATGGTTGTGTGGTTTTCACAGACAAGTTTTCACTAAACCAAAGCCTTCATTATACATCCAGAGTTGAGCACACTTTTCCTTAAAGATCAAAACACAAGCAACGTGTAGAGCAAACATTGGAATCAGGTATTGTTTAGCTGGCGAAATGTATCTAAGAATGTTCTATCCGTAGGTTCTGACTGTCAGGGATGAAGGTGATGCTGTTCGGGCTGGTGGGTGAATCGTAAGAGCGTGTGCAAGCCTAGAGGCATGTGACTGAGGAGACTATGATGGGTTTCTCTGTGTCCAAAGCCAGGGGGCAGCTCATGCCGAGTGTGTGGAGGGGGGCATTCGAGTTCTTTGGTGAGGGGGTGGACCAGCCTGCTCCTCAATGCAATAACCGAGTCTTTGTTTCCTCTCTGCTCTCCAAAGTGCTCTTCTTCAACTTGTTATCACATGGTGAGTTGGCTTGAGCGCCCATGAGTGGGGGAGGTGTGGGATGGTGGTAGTGGGACTTTGCTTACTGATGGCAACAATTGATGCCCTTTAAGGATGTCTATGGCCAGGGGCTCAAGAACTAAACTAATTTACAAGCGCCCTCATTCATCATGCTGTCGCTATATAACTAATGCTCTTTCTGCACGGCTGCTAATTCTGCACCAGATAAAAGAATACTCTCATCTGACTAATTTCACATTCCGTATAGTCTGTTTTTGGTCAATGCATAATTCTGACTATTTAGTTCAAAGTCAGAAACAAAATATCAGTATCAGATTTTACTAAATCACTCAGGCACCCCTTGAGGAAAAAGTCGGATTTGTATTCAGACAGTCTTAATTAATGATGATGTCTTCTTTTCAGTAGAGCAACCAGATACCCTCTTTTGTCCAGGACAAAGCCCCCTGGTGATGGCCTTCATTGGTTAAAAAAAGGCAAACCTAAAAAGCATGTGGAAAAAAAACATGTTATAAAAACTTTTAATGATACTTTTAACAATATCCTATTGACAACTAAAAACACGACCAATTCTTCATCTAAGAAATCTGTTGACCTTTGAGATTTTTGAAGATATAGAGTGTGTACCTCCTTTCCTATGAATCCAGACAAACCATAGTGTTAGCAGGAAAATCTAGAAACAAACTACCTGTATAGTGACTCAGCAGTTGTTTAACCAGGTTTGGTTAGGCCAATCACATCGCTCCATCATGAGAGAGTCATTGGGAGAGCTGAGCATGATGAGAGCAGAACAATAGATGCCACTCACAGTAGCTTGTCAGGCAACGGCAGGCACGGTCTTTCAGTAAGTTGATGTTATAATCTGGCTTGTCAGGACGCAAACGTCCTCTGAACGTGCATGTATACCCTACACTGTATGCCCCTCTCAGGCATCACAGGCTCTGATTCAACCTTTTTCTCCACAAAGCGTTCACTGACTGGATTGACCTTCCCCTCTGTAGTGTAAGTGCTGGCAGATGGCCGAGGGCAGACAATGGCAGAGGCAAATCTCTTCTCCCTCAGGTAGACACCCTGCTGGCTAAGGCCAGTGTGCGCTTTGACTGAAATTGAGCAGACAGATAAGAACACATAATGGAGACAGTGTTGGCCAGAGAGAGAGAGAGTGAGAGAGAGAGAGAGAGGGAGATATGTTTGTCTCTTTTCGTGTATGCCTTTCATATCTTTTTTGTAAAAATTTGGCAATACAACATGTAAATTTGTCATGGCAGTAAAGCATATTAGAGAGAGAAAGATAAAGAGAGAGAGTGATGGGAGTGAAGGAAAAGTCAGAAAGTCAGACTGTAGGTATTTATGGTTTCAGAAACAGAGAGAGAGAGAGAGCGCCCATTTGACGTCAAGCTGAGGAACATCTAATACTGGGCAGTCTGGGTTGTTGCTGCGGACATTTTCTTTCCATAGCCTACTGTTTTCTCTTTTTGTAAATACACCATTTCCACTGTATCAAATTTTAAAATACTGCCCACATAGTTGATTGCAGATATGGACTGTCATGTGACCTAGAGAACAGGAGGATGTGTGCCCTAAGCGTAGACTATGTAAACTATTGATGAACAGAAACAAAGGGCATGTCATTCTAACCAAAGGCCACCCGACCTCCTCCCCAGATCTCCCCAAAACTGGCCTTCGTCCAAGATATTTCAACACAGCATATCAGTTTACATACTTTCTCAGAACACATTCTTGACATATCAGTGTTAAGTCTGTGTCTAGTCTATTCAAAATTACAACAGCACACAGCAGCCTGATGTCACTTATCTGAATTTCTGTTTTCTTAATGTTGGGAAATAAATCACAGTTGATCTGGAGCGCACTTAGACTCCTCAGATCTGTCTTACTTTGTCACACAGGGCCGTATTTTTGAGTGCATGTCGGGGGAGAATAATGGCACGCATAAGTGGACCTAGATAAGACAGCACGCAGAGAGAGCCTCCTCTGCCATGGTAACTTATCACACGTCCATGGGGAGGCCCGTGCCGGTCTGTTTCCCGTCAGATTTCCGACATGGGGGCTTATCACACCCCTACCACCCTCCTCCCGTACCCCCCCCCCCCCAACCCCATTTCCACACGTACTTCAACAGGAAATAGCCATCCTTTGTACAAGTCGATTTGGAGTAGTCTGGAAGGACTTTCTATGTTAACACCAGATATCATTTGAATAATAATCTGGTGGAGATGCTGTTTTAGTTCGATCACACTACCAGGCGTCAGAAAGAAGACTGATGATTTTTAGGTATAACAGATACTTATGAAGTGTTATCAGTTTGTCACAGTTCTTTTTACACTGTGAAATGCCATTTCAGACATTATTTCAAGTGCTTTTGTCTCTATGTTTAATGAGATCAAGGGAAGCAGAAAAGGGCATACTGTATCGTTTTAAAACTATTCTCAGAGATAGCCACTGTTAGATCAGACCAGGAAAGCTTATTTGAGAATAGGCAACCCATCTCTAAAAAGTTTTGGCCCAAAACTTGTTAGTATAAATGTTGTAGCTTCGGTAAAAAACAAGACTAATCCTGAATTAGTTTTTGGATGAACATAGACTGATGTGATCAAACCGTATTTTCATTTGTGTCTGCTTCTGAAAGGGGAAAAACTCAACAACTACACCCTGGCCTTTTAATCTCAACACCTCAATATGCAATACACTGATGCACAGATCAAAGTAGAGGGGGGAGAAAATACCCAAGCAACTCAGGCTT
>JAGFZM010001052.1:62262-75380 GCA_017657215.1 Limnothrissa miodon | reverse complement strand
ACAGATCAAAGTAGAGGGGGGAGAAAATACCCAAGCAACTCAGGCTTATCACAATGTCAATCACAATGAATAATTAATGGATGCAGTCAGAAGCATAATTGCTGGGTATTTAGATACAACCCTTAAATGCAATTTAAGACTGCCTACCATCTGGTGAGGAGACTACTCCCATTCCATATTCCTAATTTTCCTACCCTACACAGCTGCCGCCCACACCCGTGGGATTATGGGAATGCCAGGCGTCCACAAAACCCCTAAGGGCTTTTTGTGAGCTCATCTGTGTCTCCTCACCCTCAATTAAGCAGACATCACTGTCAAATGATACCCCGTGATGGTCAACTGTATGCGTAATTATGCCAGGTTTGGTTTGCACTCGCCATATGTTTTCTTTTCATTTAATTTAGGCCACAGATCGCTCCCAGTGTAAATTGAGGCGTGGGCTTTGAGATTTCAAAGCGGTTTTTGCAAGTAGTCGATACATAGCCTGTTTTTGTAGAGACAGACAAGATTAACTTCGTTTTTAACAATAGTCTTACCTACAGCAGAAATCACATAACCTTATAGGTTAAAGGTTGTGCCTTGACTATGTAAGTAATTAAGCCACCTCTTGTGTTTTTTTCCTTTTGAGACCGCATAATGCTGGTTCATGTCTCTGTAACTTTGTAAAAAAATATCTAAAGGATGTTAAGTACTCAGACGGCTAAAAGGTAGGCTCAGTGTGTCTTCAACATCCGTTCACTCGGCACCAAGTCTTAATTTTTTTCTTTCGAGTCGACGACTGATTAATTGGCGTGAGTATTTGGGCTTTTCTCCTCCATCATCGGGCGAACAGCAGGCTAGTTGTCCCCGAGGGCTCGTGACGCGAATAAAGTCCTCAGTTTACCTCAAGCGCAGGTTGATGCACGCGTCGCACTGACACGCGCTCACTGGTCTCCACGGAGCCATCAGTCAGCACTGCCTGGAGGCGCATCTGTTCCCCGCATCAGCAGGCAGGAGACCCCTGTGCACTTTATTGGTCTGGCGTCTATTCATGCTAGTCGACATGGTGAGCAAAACAAAGGATACCTTTTCAACAGCTTTTGGGGTTCACTCCGCACCCGGTATTCATTCTTTATATCAAAGGGCGGGGGTGATGATCATTGTCTGTTTGCGGCTGTTTAACTTACACTTACACAAGAGAAAATTCGTTACGACCACACATTTCTGTCGTAATCTTTAAAAGTAAGATCTTTCTAAGTGGTTATTATCTCTTACAAACGTCCCAAATGATCTGGGTTTTAACACCTGAGAGCATGTGGTTTTCATTTATCAAACCTCCCATTATTAGTATAACATTTATTCCCTTGTTTATATATATATTTTCATTCATTCTGGGCTGTCAAGTTGTAGCCATATTTTTTCAAGGCGGTAGGAGGAGACAGACTACCTTCTACTGGAAGAATTTAAAAAAGCAGTGGCCATGTATTTACCGAAAAATAACAAAATGAACTTGCCATGCAGGATCTTTGTTTGTTTGTTTGTTTTATTGTGCACATGTATATACCGGGTCATGTGAGGTACCGCATTCTTATGCCAAACAGAAGACATACAGCAGAAAAAAAGAGACAAAAAATGGTTGCTCTCATTTTTTTAAATCACAGTATCTACAGAAATCCACAGTAAAGCTTTTTTGCTGCCACTGGGGCAGGGTACAAATCTCACCTCACAAGCCTTGTGTATGCATGAAGGACTGGGTTGGGACAATGTAATGTGATGAAACATATAAAAAACCCATGTAAATTAAGCGATGCAAATTCAGAATGCAGGGTGACGGTGAACCTTCACATTAGCTTCCTTAAATGAGCTTTCAGTGGTATTTGTTCCTCCAGTGCCCCATTAACTTGACTACACACACACACACACACACACACACACACACACACACACAAGCATGCACACATCTCTGGCTTCCACACATTTGCAGAGCTAACACTCTCTTGCTTGTTGTCAAAATACTTCAGGCATTGACAAAACTCACTCAAACAAAACAGTCTTACTTGTTTTAGAATACAGCTTCCATGTAGTACGGTACCAGGTATGTGGCTACACATTTAACCTGTAAAGAAATCTGTCAACAAACAAACTAAAATGCCACCCACGCTTCACACAATGCAGTAAACACCCATTCAACTATCAACCTGCCCAAGCAAACATTTCTTATAAACTGTTGCAGACTTTTTCTTTGTCCCTTTCTCCAATTCCAGCATTGATTTAAAGGAGAACCCTAGTGTGAATCAACTAATAGTCCTATTTGACATTGCTGTGTGCTGTCAGTTTGTGTTTCACAAATTTAGTCCACACATTGCACCAAATTTTATTGTTCTTATATCTACCCACCATTCTCAGCAATGTCAACAGGATTACTAATGGATTCACAACAGAGGTCTCCTTTAATGCACTTTCAACACAGAGTGGAAGTGAGCTACCACACACACACACACACACACGCACACACATAAACTCAAATCTACTTGTGTCTCCTTTTGAGAGGCACGCTTTGAAAGCACACAGCACTCCAAATTCATCTGGCTTGGTCTCAAACTTATTCTGGTAAATGGAGATATATATATATATATATATAAAAAATAAACCAATAGATAAACAAATGCGTAGTCGATGGGTAGACCACCTCTCCTAAAAATAAACACATAAAAGGATTAAGGAAGAGAGAGAGAGAAAGAAAGAAAGAAAATTGCACAGCACTGAACACCAACACATACACCCTGCACTGGAATCAAAAGTGCCTTGTCAGTGTGTGACTTGTACACAAAAAGAAGGAATGAAGGAAATCAGCTTCAGTTCTGCCACTCGTTTGGTCACGCCAAGAAGCGCGTACATTGCACTTCCAGTCTTTGTCTTCACCCGACACACAACAGAAAAGGTGGGAGCATCAGGCCTGCGACCGGGTGGGTGCGTTTGGGAGGACAGAGCCTGTTGAGGATGCAGTGGGAGTGGCCGTGATGGTGAAAGAGAGAGGGGAGGAACACAAGAGGTGAACTTGTTCTCAGCTTGCCTGATCTGTAGTGTGAACTCTTTTCAGTGTGTTTAGTGTATGTGTGTTGAGGTAATGTACGTGTGTGTTGGAGTGATGGAGCATTGTCGATCATCTCCCCCGCCAGGTGGCTCGGGACCGTAGCAGCTTGAGCCCCACACATCAGAGACTGAGGTTCGTAGCTGAGGCAGGGGGACAAAGCAGAGTCTGGAGTTTTGGGGGCAAATCAGTTGGGCCAGCAGTTTGTCTCATCCAGGACAGTCCACACCCACTAGCCATAGTTTCAGTTCTTTCCCTGGGGGGCAGGCGCCAGGGGGTCGGAGAAGGAAAAGGGTGGGCAGTGGGTGAGGGGTGGGGTTGCTGGCAAGGAGGGTGGCTCTAGGCCAGAGATTGGGGGTTGGCGAGAGGAGTGGCACTATGCCAGGGACCGCTGCCTTGGCTTTATTCTGGGATACAACTGTGAAAGGAAGAGGGTGGAAGGGAAACAAGAGATTAGACAAAATCTACTTAACAATGTAAACATGATTCTAACATTCTAAATCTCCAATTCATACCTATTCCAACCCTTTGTATGCGTGTTCATTTCTCTCTGTGTGCATGTGTATCTGCATGTGTTTTTCATGACCATAGGATGGGTTAAGTGCACAGTCGCTGTGTGTGTGTGTGTTAAGGCCAAAGGATGGGTTGTAAGTGCAGAGCCATTCTAGTATCCAGTATGCGATTCAATAACCCCCGTCTACCCATAGGAACCTCTAATAAGCGGGGTGGTCTCCAAGTTCTCTCACCCCGAGCAGATTGCGGGGCACGTAGCCATCTTTGTCATTGAGACGCGCCCACCACCAGTCCGTCTCGTTGTCGTCCTTGCGCCGCAGGATGGTGATGGCGTCGCCCTCGTGGAAGGAGAGCTCGTCGCTGCTCTGCGCCTCGTACTCCCAGAGCGCGTACACCGTGCCCTTGTTCATGATGCCAAGCTTCTCCTGCACACCTGTAGAGACATGGAGGAAGTTGCAAAGGTAGCTCCATTGAATGTTAACTATAACAACCATAGTTAATGGCAGCTGAACTTGCCAACGACACTGGAACTGGCTAGCCAACTAAAGTTGTTCATTAGAAAAGAAAGGAGTACAGCATCAAAACATGTTTCTTTTGTATTTGTTTTAAATGCTCACACATCCCTTACATGCATGAGTTGCAACCGAATGATAAAAAAGGATATATAAAAAATGAGGGACTTGGTGGCCCTCTCCCCTGACTTAGATTATAGTACTGTACAATGAAGACTACAGTATGACTGGACAAAGGAGCCCAGTGGTGAGGCTAGCATACCATAGAGAAACTGGGAGCACTGGATGTAGCCTTCCTCCATCTCCTCACACTTATCCGCTGCCGTCTCCACGTCGCTGATGGTGGTGGCAAAGATGGCCGCCCCCGACTCCACCAGCAGCTTGCACAGGTGGACACTGTTACACGAAGCGGCGCAGTGCAGCGGCGTCCTGGTCACATGACACGAAACAAGTTAATCAGTGCACCACTGAGAACAACTGCGTTTCTCAAAATAAGACCTAAAACACCATGGACAATGTTGTAAAATAGTAAATTGGATGATTTTGGCCGATGATTTGAAGCTAAAGGACAAGCACATTCATTGACCCAAAGGCAGGGCAAAAGGCCACTGTGAGAGAAGCCTGTGAGCTCACCAGCCGTCGCTGTCCGCTGCATTGACATTAACCCCGAAGTCCAGCAGAAACTTGACTATATGGTGGTGTCCAGCACACACGGCGTTGTGTAGAGGCGTGATTCCCTCGTCGTTAGGCTTGCTGGGGTTCTCCACCTGGAGAGAACAGAAATTACAGAAATTAGCTTTTAATAACATATGTCCACCCTGCAGCTTCCTTTAAAGCTTAAATTAGTTATACAGGCAGGCGTGTGGCCTTATCTATTGAGCACAATGGAAGCGTTCCCTGTAGCAGGACAAATGCATGGCAAACCTTGCACTTTGAGCTTTACTTGAGCTCAATTGTTGCGTTTAGGTTTGTTTACTTAAAAGAGAGAGAGAAAGTGTAAGAGAGAGATAGTGAGTAAGAGAGAGAGAGTACGAGTGAGTGACAGCATACCTCGTAAATGATTCTCTGAACCAGGTCAAACTCTCCCTCCAGCGAGGCGTCCAGCAGCAGGGCCAAGGGATGGAACTTGACTCGCTGGCCGAGGCCCACCCGTTCAGAGTTGGGCTTCTTCAGGTTACTGCGCTTCTCCTGGAAACACCAAAAAGGTAGGAATAGCAGAATTACATGCTAATGCTAATATGCTACTGATGCTGTTCGTTTCATATTTGTGTGGAATGAATGGTCTAAATAGTACTGCATATGGTCAATGTTCAAGTAGGTGAATGATAGTGAATTAGAGTAATATTAGGTTTGTGTGTGTGTGTGTGTACTTGTGTTTGGCAATTTTGCAAATCAAGACTGACTGAGAGTTGTGCTGCTTACGTGTATATTTAGACACATGTCTGACTGAACACTGACCGTGGTTGTGGAGGGGGAGGTGGCAGCCTCCTCGGGCGAGGTCGCCTCCACCACAGGACTGGGCAGGGTGATGGTGGTGGATGTTGGCCCCTGTGTGTTGTTGTTTGTGTTGTCCTCCTCTGACGGTGCCGGCTGTACCTGGACCTCTCCAGTAGGGGGCAGCACGGTCCCCACCGCAGGCTGGTTGTCGTTCGCGTCTCCCAGTGGCAGCGCTGCAGTCGGCGCTGGCGTCACAGTTACTGTCTCACCCGGCTTCCCCTCAGTGGCTCCGACCACCAATCCGCTGCCAGCGAGCACTTCAGATGGCGGGTTCCCGTTGTCTGCATCGCCTTGGCCCATGGCTGACGCCCCAACGCTGCCCGGCTGGTAGAACGGCGTGACTCCGGCGGGTGCGGGTCCGACTCCTCCCGCCTCCATGCCGCCGGCGAGTGTGTTGAAGCGCTGGTAGAGAAGCTTCTGGATGTTGGGGCCGCTGGGTCCCTCGGGCTCGGTGATGGAGCTGCGCTTCTTGAGCGGCCGGGGCGCGTTGGCCAGCTTCTTACGCAGCGCTTCCAGCTCCACGTCGCTCTGGTAACGCAGCGGTGAGTGCGCCATGGGCGTCAGCTTGGTGGGGCTCAGCGGCCGCGGGATGTGGTCCACGCTGGGCGGGGGGCACGGCGGGAGGTCAAGCGGAGGGAACTCCACCACCCCGAACCCGTCAGGCAGGTCCTCGCCCGGACCCACCAGCAGCCCTGGGAAATGAGCCGATGCTGGGTGGAAGGGGAGGGGAGACGGAGGAGTGGAGCTAGGGGGAAGGACGGGCTTCCCATAGACTAGAGAGGGGGGGGGGGGGGGGGTGATACGAGAACAAGGGTCAGCATAGTTAGACATGAGACAGAGAAAATACAAACTTACTGAGACTGACTGTGGACTGTTTGTATAAAATAGTTTGGCCAAATCAATAGAAATAGATATTCAGAAGGATGCAGATGGTCACCCATTCGCTTTTATATTTATCTAGAAAGTTACTTTATACCTTTTTATTACAGTAAATGGTCACACATTGATGGTCTTTTAATTCTCAGTGTGCATCAAAGTTTGTACATCTAATCATACAGTTCAAATAAAAAGTATCAAAAATGAGGTGGTCCAGCTAGCTAAGACTAGAACATATAGAGGAATGTTGTGTGTCTGAAGGGCTCCCTCTGCTGGTTACCTGCTCTGACTGCAGGCTTGTTGTTGAAGGGGTAGTTCTTGGGTCCGGGCTGCTGCAGGTACATGTGGTAGATGGAGCTGGAGTTCATGGTGGCTGGGCCCTTGCGTGGTGATTGAGGCCTGGAGCCCTTGTCCGGGATGAAGGGCCGCACAGCCACAGCCAGGAGCGGGTCTGTCCGGTCGGGTCCCGGCGGGAAGAGCGGCGAGCCAGGCTGGAAAGTGGGGCTGGGCGGCACAGAGATGCGCTGCTGGATCTGCTGCGAGGACGAGCCCTGCGGCATGGGCCCAGTGCGCGGCCACGCCGGGGGTGGCAACACAGGAAGCGGCCCACCAGAGCCAGGCGAGGCGCTGGGGCCTGGCCGAGCGAGGACGGGCGGCGGCGGGGGAGGTGGAGGGACGTCCTTACGCAGCTCCAGGGAGCTGGTGGAGCCTGAGTTGGAGGAGGAGGAGAGGGCGCTAGTGACGCTACCAGCGCTGCTGCCGCTGGGGTGGTGGCTGCTGGTATGGGCACCGTATGGAGGGGGCTGGGGCTTAGAGATGGGAGGGGCTGGCTTGCTGATGTCCTGAGCCTGAAGAGAGCCACACACATCAATGCATCAATGGTGATTGGGGTTCATTTCTCTCCCTCTCTTTTTGCTTTATTATTTTTATTTAAGTTCAGAATTTTGACAAATATCAAGAGAATTTTCTAATTCAGAGCATATTAAGCAGTGTGTTCAATATTCCAAGTACAGTGATAGAGACCACAGGAGAAAAAAAGATTCCGTTTCAGAAACTACCCTTACACATTTTAGTCATTTTATATAAGAAACGTTGGCTAAATATTAGTGATATTGAACTTGATATTGAACTTTTATGTAATGGCCGGCGTTAACACAGAAATAAAACCTAGATGTACCTTGTCAGCAGGTGTGCTGGTGGGAGATGGCGTTTTTCCAGGCACATCTGCTCCTGACTCCTTCCAGTCAGGGGGTTTGAGGGAAGCGCTGCCTTTCCCAATGGTGGGCCATCCGGAATCATTGGCTGAGGAGAGGAAAAGGGGCAATAATAAGAGATGCATTCTGGAAGCAGTGGACTTCAAGAAGTGGCTGTGATGGAATATGCAAACTAGACTATCCAACAGTGTCCAGGATGTCTCAGGTAGACAAATCCTCTTAAAGCACATTCAGACTTTCACAGATTTTTTTTTCCAGGAGCAGAGTACTTAACCAGAGTGCTGGCCCAGAATTTACAGGGTCTGCCACAAGACCACGCCCTTAACACAGTAGCCATGATTCAAGCAATTAAAATAAAAATAATAATTAAAAAATGTTCATATAATCTCCTGCTAAGTTGATGTTTTATCAATTTATACGAAGGTATTAAATCAATAGTCGTTATCATTAATCCCATAGTCCTGTTGTGCAAAGGCTGCCTGGTGATGTGGGCAGGAATAAAGTAACCACAAATTGGTTTGGTAAAATGTAGACCAAATGGCAAAACAGCAGCCAATGCTAACCAAGGAGGATAATGAAGTTTAGTTTCAGTTTGGTTTTTCCTCTGCCCAGTTTGGTCAGAATTGGTTTCTGGTTCTTGTTGAATTGATTTTTTTTTCATCTGGACAGCTACTGTATGTATTGATTCTTGCCAAATTTCTCCTTTCTTCTGGGCTTAGGGCATAGGAGGGAGATGGGGATTTAGTCAATGTAAATCTCCATTAAACAGCAGTAGCCTAATCTCTGGACAGTGTCTGTGATGGCTGAGATTTGTGTTACACGTTCTGTGATCTAGTGTCACTTCTAATGAGGTTACTGGCTTACTGGTGTTAGCATCTCATGGATATGTTATGGCAGTGCTGTGCTGTATGATCTGGTGGGGGTATGGCCTCAAATTTACATTTGTGTACTGAGGTAAATTTGACTGATGCACGATCAGAGACAGACGTCAGGGCCCAGTGAACCTTATCAGAGTATAGTTCTTCAGACTGCAAGCTCCATACATGTATGCACACGCACACACACACACCTCCCATGGCACTCATTCACTTTCCCATACACTCAAAACACAGGATCAGCAGTTTGCAAAATCTGACTATCTACCCTTTGCATCCAGTAGGAAAAATAATAGACTACTGCTCTGATGGTGATGTATCCCTACGAGCAGACTGCACTTTCCAGTCCCTTTATTTCTAACAAAATAAAAATGGTAAATTTCGCCTCGGTTGGCCGTATTTCTAGGCCAAGGCCAATGTCCAAATGTGTGTGTGTGTGTGTGTGTGTGTGTGTGTGTTTTGTTTGGTCCAATCTGGATGGAAATCTGTGCCCTTCCTGTGGCTCTGGTCCGGCCTGGTCCAGAGGGATTACAATAATAACCACAACAACACAGCCATCAGGGAACATTCCAGAACTCGTTCTCAAACTGAGCTGCCTTTACATGGACAACATGGCTGACAACCCACAGCCCCCAGCTACACCACAGCCACGGAAATGTAGAATATTGTTCTGAAACTGTCAACTGAATCCGGGATAATTGCAATTAACCAGGCGCAGAGTAATGTGACAAACAGGATTAATGTGTCTAGTTTCAGGGGCTGAGCAATGTTTCCTACACATCGTCTTAACAGTGGAGGCCTAGTCTGGGCTAGTTTGCATTAAATCCTGTGGGAAACGCTGCAGAGAAAAGAGAACAAACGAGGCTGATAAGAAGGCCATAGCATAATACACAGACTAATAATTATCTTCACTGTGGAGCACAAACACTATGGAATATAACCACACTGAACTGATTCATTATATTAAAGATTTCAATACAGTTCCAACTCCCTATGGATTATATGGAGTTCTTACTAATTACCAAATAACCAGTTCTAACCAAGGTCTGTTTTTTTTTTCCTTTCTACTTTTTCTTTTCTTCCATTACAATCTCCATTACAATCTCAAATCTCCTATATGTCAGCTGTCTGTGCATAGCCCTGCTTAGATCCTGCACCCTACACTGGATAAGGTTCAGAGGGAAATGGTGGGTGGAGACAGTGGATGGAGGATCTCCCCCCGCCCGGATCTCCATGACAACCTTCTGACTCACGAGAAGCTCCGTCTGGCCCCGCCATGCAGGAGGAGGAAGAGGAAGAGGAGGAAGAGGAGAAGGAGGAAGAGGCAGGGGCCCCAGGGCCAACCGGGCCCCCTGGCCGAGTATCTGGAGGGGTTGGCTGGACCGGGTCCACTATGATGTCTAAATCAGAGACCTTCCAGGGGCCGGGCGGCTTTCTCACACCGTCTAAGTACCCCAAAAAACAAAACAAAACAAAAAAAATTCCCAACCCCCACCACCCCACAAAAAAGAGACACGCATACAAGGAAATCCCCAAAGAAAGGCACAAAACCACAGCACAAAGAGAGGGGGAGAAATGAAGAAAGAGAACGAGAAGAAAACGGAGAGAGTAAGAGAACAGGGCAAAGAGATTAGGAAAAACGTAGGGAAAAGGAAAAGACGGAGGAAAGAAAAATAATAATTAAAAAAAAAACATAGCACAGGACACACACCACAGAAAAAAAGTTCACACAAGCAGTTAGAGGAAGAAAGTAAAATCAAGAATAATAACATGACTAGTAACATCCATCAATCAGAGAGAGGTGTATACTAGCATGGGTGGAGGAAACAACAGCTCCATGCAAAACCATGATCACAAATTCACACGCATGCACACAAGCACATGACTTTCTCTAGAGACTTGCACTGAATTTGAAGCTTGATTCAATTAAGTCATTTCCCCTCTCAACAGTGCTGGGTTTCAGAGGTCGCCAGCACACAGTCACGCCGCCGTGATTAAAGGCAGGCAGACAGTGTGTGTGTCTGTGTGTGTCTTTGGAAAAGGAAAAACGGACTTCACATCCTAGGTTCAGTCTTGGCCCGAGCTGTTGTTGGGGCTCATTGGCTCCCTCCACTGGACAAATTAGCAACTGTCCCCAGTCAATCTACAGTGCAGTCACGTACCCCCAACTATGTATTTAAGAGATACATGCACCAGAATATCTGCACCTGTCCAGCACCTGCATAGGAATGAGCAGGGGGGTTTAGGGATATTAAACAAACCCAAAGAAAGATTTGGATAGGAACTTATCTTCAGATTTTACAACCTACTTGCAAATAAGGATGCAAATAATAGAGAGAAGAAAACACCCCAAACCATGTTTTCACAACATGTTGACAAAACAAGTTTGAGATCTAGAAAGCCAAAAGACCTACCCGATTTGGATCGGGCGTGGTTGGCGGGCGAGTTGACGCCCAGAGACTGAGGTTTCAGGGGGTCGGGCGGGACCACGTAGCCGCCCTCTTGTCGTCCCGGCACTGGGACCTGGATGTAGGGACCCACGGCAGCCACGCGACCAGACCCGCCCGGGGCCGGCTGCGGAGAAGGAGGCCCGTTGGTCCGGTTCAACTGTAGAGAACAACCAGGAGGAGAGGTAGGAGAGGAGAGAGAGACAGAGAGAGTGAGTGAGTGAAAGAGAGAGAGTGAGAGAGAGCGTGAGAAACAGACGGTTAATGAGGGTTATTCCCCAATCCACACGCAGACGCACCCAAACAAGTCAATTTCCTCATACTAGTGATTACTATGGTGAAGCCCTTGTGATTACATGTGCGAGACATCAGCACATTTGGAACAGACTTTCAGCTGCAGCTTTGTTTGAATGCTGACAAACATCTCCCAACAAACACAAGCTAAAGCAAAACAAACACTAAATGTGCTGACACTAGGAAAGCCTAGGTGGGACCCAAGGTCCTATGAGGGACATAACAAGCAAACAAAACAAGTGTTTGTGTGTGTGTGTGTGTGCAATCTACATTAGAGCATATCTGCATACAAGAATGTGTGAATGTGTGATAGTAAGTGTGTGCATCTGGGTTTTGTGGGATCCCATGAGTGTTTGAGAGTGTGTGTGGGTGTTTGTGTGAATGCAGGAGAATGTGTGTGTGTGTGGGGGGGTGACATTAACCGTTGTGTGCATTTTTTGAGTGCTTTGCATTTGTGTGTGTGTGCGCAGTTGTGGGAATGTTGTAGAATGTGTGAATGTGTTTGTGTGTGTGTGTGTATGGGGTCACATGAGTCTATGCGCATGCATTTTTGAGAGAGAGTATGAGGGAATGTGTGTGTGCACACACGTGTGTCTGAGCACATGTGCCCCTGATGGTGCTTTTGTGCCCTTCCCTCCCTTCCCCCCCCCAAGCCTTACTGGCACGTTCTCTTTTTGACGTGCCTCGGCTTTTTTCTTGTAGAGGCGGTCGCGCAGCTCGGTGATGCGCTTGTCCATGAGCGTCACCTCCATGTTCCGCTTATTCAGGAGCTCCTTCTGCTGCTGCAGCTTGCTGTTCTGGTCCTGGTTAAGTTTGTTACGGATCTGAGGTAAGAGAGAAGGGTACAGAGACAGAGAGAGAGACACACACAGAGACAGAGAGAGAGAGAGTATTATATTGTAAATAAATAAATCAATTATTTTTGGTAAATTAACCTAAATTGACAGCCTGGTGTGGCAGCTGATTAGACAGCTGATTAATTGCATGGTTGTTGGCTATAAGACCTCGGAGAGTTTGAGTGCTAGCCATGACCATTTAGGACTTGTTGGCCATCGTGTGTGTGTGTGTTTCTCTGTATTAGCCTGAAGCTCCTATGAGAGCAAGTGCAGCTCAAATTCAAAGTCCTAATCACTGAGGACCTGTAGACCAGTGTGTGTGTGTGTGAGAGAATGTTTTTTTTTTCCTCCATATTTTCTTGAGAAAGAGGAGAGCTAGCACAGTTCAAGTACAAGTCCTGACTGCTGTGTGTGTGTGTGTGTGTGTGAGTGAAAGTGAGTGTGAAAGAGTGTGTGTCTGTACCTGCAGCTCCTGGTAGAGCTTGCGCAGCTCGAGTGCGGCGGTGCCGGTGAGCTGGCCACTCAGGCCCTGCAGGCCATTGAGTTTGCCACGGCGCAGCTCGTCCAGCTGCTGGCTCAACTGCTCCACACGCAGCACCGCCGTATGCAGCTCCGCCTGCTTCTCCTGGAACATGCCACTGATGTGTTCGATCTCTGCCGCTGTGTACATACACACACACACGTATACACAAGAACACACACACACAAACACATACGCACGTGCATGCACACACACAAAAGAAATATGCATTAAAATGTGTGCCAGACAAACTACAGAAGAAGAGAAAAGGTAGGAAAGAGAAAAACAGGAAGACAAACTAAAACAGTAGGACAGGAAGTTGTCCCTGCTCCAACCATCTAACACGCATACAAAAAAAACAACAGCAGCAGCAACAAACGTAGCTCATGATACAATGGACGGCAAGAGTGAGCAAGCGAGAGAGAGAGAGAGAGAGAGAGAGAGAGAGAGAGAGAGAGAGAGAG
>JAGFZM010001052.1:34688-62252 GCA_017657215.1 Limnothrissa miodon | reverse complement strand
GAGAGAGAGAGAGAGAGAGAGAGAGAGAGAGAGAGAGAGAGAGAGAGAGAGAGAGAGAGAGAGAGAGAGAGAGAGAGGATGGTATTAAAGAAAAGTGGCAAACAATAGATAGACGTTGAATGTGGGGGTGGGTTAGGGCAGCTGAAACAGGCTTCTAATCTGCACAACAGCAGCGTTAGCTCCGGCTCAAGAGCTGACCTCATGAGACCCAAAGCATGAAGAATAATGCTAACAGTATGGACTTATCCATGCACATGAGGGAGATAATGATGCGTTCAAGGAAAACGATGTACAGACTGTGTGTGTGTGTGTGTGTATGCAAGGACATGTGTGCATGTATGTATGTGAGAGTGACTGTGTGTATGCGTGTGTGTGAGTGCGCATGTGTGTATGCGTTCGTGCGTTTATGTGTGTGTGTGCGCATTTCTGATATGACTAAGTCTAAGCTGAATGCCCGTGTGCCGTGACTATATACGCGGCGTGTGCCCTGAGCTGCCGCATGTTGATGCTCTCGCTTGAAGAGACTAACCTTGGATCTGGGAAAGTGGGTCACCACAGCGCAGACCAGTTTGGGGCTCATTTAACTCTTCACAATCATTTTATGGCATACAGAGCACATTGATGAGTCCTGCTGTGTGTAAAGTTTGTGTGTGTATGTGTGTGTGTGTTTGATTAAAGACGACTTCAACTGCAGTCAATATTGACTTCTTCCATTTATCACTGTACACACTCAGAACCTGAAACTAATAGTGCTCATTTAATTCATGTGTTTGTGTGTGTATGTATGTGTCTGAAGTGTCTGTGTGTGTGTGTCCAAGCGTACGCACACAGGTTGCCGTTGATGACTTTGCTGTAGTCCACCTGGCCCCTCATGGTGCGGATCTTCTTGAGCTTGGCCTCCTGGCTCTCCACTCGCTCCTTGAGCCGCTGCAGCTTCTCCGTCTCGGACACGGCCTGCTGCTGACGCCGCTCCTGCTGCTTTAGGTAGCGCAGACGCTGCTCCTGAGGAGAGAGAGGGGAGGAAAGGGGAGAAGATGGGAAGAAAAAGACAGAGAAGACACTTTTAAAAACAACTCTGTAAAAATGATTATCATCATCATTGAAACCTGGTACAGAGAGCTAGACAGAAAGAGAGGAGTGAGAGAGACACAGACCCTTATTTGCATCAAAACACTTCACACATATACTCTGAAACAGACAATCAAATAGCATCACCGATGCCATCTCTCTCAATTGGTGCCTGTAGTACTACTAATGAACTCCTATCACTAATGAACAACCCAGGGCTGTCTCTCGAAGCCAGTCTCTATTAACACACACACACACACACAAACCCACCATATCATAGTGAAGTACACTACAGCATAACATGCAGGACAGTTGTAGACATCAAATGGGGCGATGGTGGCGCAGGAGGTGGAGGAGTAACTCAGCAAGCTGTGGTGGCAGGTTGGCACCTTGCATGGCAGCCTCTGCCACTGGTGTGTGAATGAGTGAATGTAACACACACATTGTAAAGTGCTTTATGCTTGTAGAGACGAGCTATAGAAGTGTTTTCCACATGCTGTAACTGCACTATGTCTGGTCTTCTTAGGACCTCAAGCCGTCTACAGCAGCCAGTCACAATGTAAACAAACAGACACAGACACAGACACAGACACACACACACACACACACACACACACACACACACACACACACACTTCACTCCCATAACAGCAACATGCTAACCACAAGCACTCTGCCCAGCTCACAAGAATTGTAATCAGCAATACATGTTTCAGGCACATCTGAGATACATTTTTAAAGCTGGTGGTCTTTTGGCACTTTCCTCTCATGCCATGTGCCAACACACACACACACACACACACACACACTCTATGGTATTCCACTGAAGGCTTTTAGGGGCAGCAAGCTCTAGGTGCCATTAGCCATGTACATATGTGCAAAATCACAAAGCCTCACGCTCAGACACAGGCTCTCACTGCTCGAGTCGTCACATACACTCTTGTGTGTACACACAAACACACATATTTTCCATTCATTTTCTCTATCACACAAACATATAATTTTTCTCTCTCTCTCTCTCTCTCTCTCTTTCTCTCACACACACACATATCCCTTCTCTTTCTCTTACACACACAGACAGATAAACACACACACTCTTGTCACGCACATAGAGTGAGAGCAGGGTGCAGAGGACAGGCTGAGAGCGTGCTAACAGTGCGCTGTGGCGGCTAAAAATAGCGCGGGCTTGCTGTGGCCTCGCTGTGACTGGAGCCCTGTGTCATCGCCGTCCCCTGTCGTCACGGCAATTACGCGCTCCGAGAACCCCCTCCTGCCTCTCTTCAATCCCCCTCATCCCCACACACACTCCCCAAAAATGGAGCAGATGACAATAACAAAATGTGAAAGAGAGAGAGAGACAAAGGAGAGAAAGAGAGAGAGAGACAAAGGAGAGAGAGAGAGAGAGAGAGACAGTGAGAGAGAGAGGGAAACAGCTTGCTCCAATACTTTCAAAACAGCCCTGTGCCTCAAATGTAGTTCGCCCAAAACAAAACGGCTGCAACTCAAACGCAAACCTAGCAAGGAGAGCCTGCATTAAGACATGCTTGTTTAGTCCTAAAATGGTTCATAGCCATCAGCCACCGTCTCACAGCTGTGTCCTGTCAGTAAGCAGCAGAGCAACATGGCACACGCGGGTTAGCGGAGAGCTCAAGAAGGCGCTCAGCAACAGTGACTGACTGAGCTGGACACTAATACCACCCAGAAGGGCAGAGTCCCTCCGGCCGCCGGAGATACCAGCCCCTCCCATGCAACCTCAAGAGTGGCCTGCCTCATTAGGAGAGCACACGGTTATTAGGCTATAACTCACAAACCATTAGCCTGCACAAACACATTAATACACGGAGGACACAGAAGCCTGGGCTGCCTAAACCGCTTCAAATGACTCACCATTGAGGAGATCATTGTGCAGATTGCAGCTGGAGTGCGAGAGAACGAGGGAGAAAGCGTACAAAAGCCTTGCAAAAAAAAAAAAACGACGACAAGCTACTGGAGAACAAGCAAAGTGGTCCTGTGCTATGACATGGCCCCTCTTCACCTTCAAAACTAACTGATAATCACGTTATTGATCACGGCCAGGACAAACAGTGTGCACTGCCTGCCATCCCTTTGGGGCTTACACAAAGTGGACAGCTTGCACACGCGCACACACACACACACACATACAACAGAGCCAAGCAAGAGACCACCCACCCAACACACATCTGAGAGCGTTACCTTAGCGACGAGCATCTGTTGCTGGGCCTCAATTTGCTGCTGTTGCCGAGTGGCCATCTCCTGTAGCTCAGAGAGAGTCAGCTCCACTCTGGGGTTCCCCACCTACACACAGCACACACAGAGAGGGGGGGGGGGGGAGGGGGGGAGGAGTAAAAGAGGAGGAGAAAGTGATAAGGAAATAGAGAGATGACAAGGGGAGAGGATGAAAGAGTAAGCAAAAGAAGAGAGAGAAAGCCAGTATATGCGTGTTGAGGGTGAAGGGAGGGGCATGTGCAAGAGAATAGGGGGTGAGGAGAAAAAAACAACAATAAAACATGGTTACAGTAAATCCTTGTATTGCTCATCTCCCCCTAACAGTAACAGTGCTGTGTAAGTGAGTATTATTGTCCAGCAACCACAGCCCAACTAGGAGCCTCACTACTGTACAAACACTGCAGAAGCAGCAGACCCCAGTCACAAGCCATGCTGATCATAATGGTGCACGTACAAACACACATACACAGTGGGGGGGGGGGGGGGGTTGATTATGGACTTTCCCAATAATGAAGCTTTATTGAACTGCATTGGAAAGAGAGAGACATGGGGCATAGAAAAAGCTGTGAACAACAATGAAAAAATAAAGAGATGTGCAGAGCAGAGAACATGAAAGACAGAATGGAAAACATGACATTGAGTTTTAGTTACACCAGGCTAGGGTGATACAAGGGATGAGTATTAGTCTGTGTGTGTGTGTGTGTGTGTGTGTGTGTGTGTGAAAAGGGTGGTACAGAGGAGCTCCCTTTGTCATCCTGCATTGGGGGAGATAAGAGCACAACCATCAGTCACCCGCTGGCACCCCGGCCGTGCTGTGCCATTGCCATCACCATGGCAGCAGGACAGAACGCTCTTCCACCGAGGAGGAGGAGGAGGAGGAAGACGACGCTCACCGGAAAGAAAGGAGAAATGACACACAGTGCAGTGATGCTGCTGCGACAGACATGTTTGAGCACTGCTGCTGCTTAAAACACCCAGATGATAACTTCCAGAAAGTCAAAAGTCAAGCCCTTATTCACACAGTAATCAGAGCAATCATGGCGCAACAGAGTGAGGACACAGTTTTGCTGTTTTTGTTTAGAAGACTTGAACGCAAAGCCAATCATGTTAATTAATTTCAGCTAGTCAAATCAAGTTAATTCATTAAAGCTCTGTATTGGGTTCGGGGTTATGGGTTCAGGGACATTGGGACTGTGCCTGTGTTACAGCTGTTGCAACTTAGCTGGCAATTAACAAAGATATTTAAAACCGTCATAAATTAATGATCTATATAGTTTTGCCCATGTCACCTTATGTATAAATACATATAATATATTTCTTTCCTGAGAAAATATCATTTGAAATATAGTTTAGTATCATAAGGTAGTTTAAAAGGTAAATAAATAAATACATAAAAATGTGCTATGATCCCCGTCCCCCGCTCCAAGTTTTTTTTTTTTTTAAAGAGGCGCTAGCTGTGGCTCATTAGAGCCCAACCTGTACTAGGAGAAAGTGTTTGAGGTGAACATTACAGAGCTCTACATAGACCACTCAGGAGTATGAGTGAGCGAGAAAGAACGCCCACACACATCAAACTCCAAGCGCAGGAAAGATGGAAGAGAGAGACGTGCAGGAAGAGAATGCAGAGAGAACAGACTGATCTGATTCTGTTCCATAATGTTAAAAGATCATCATGGTGTAGTATCCATGACTGGAACGTCTATTTTATATTAAAATGTAGTATTGAGATGCTAATCAATCCGGCCATCTGGCCAGGTCATCTGCAGCATCTTCTTTTACTCACCCAAGCTCATCAGCCAACACAAAAGTATATATACATACACTGCCAAACTGGCACAGGTTTGGCCAGTACTATGTCCTACCGTCAGTGTGCCAAGAGCACCCGTTTAGACTGTTAACATCAACACACTGTTAGCTAATACCCGTTTAGACTGTTAACATATCTGGCAGCCAGGGAAAGTTACTTTTGTATGTGTGTGGTGCGCGCAGCTGAATCATACAGGGAATGACTCAGTTTTCAATGCAAATGACAAATAAAACTGATGTTATTGTGACCCGTTTTAGAAAATTTCCGCCTGCCAACCACAATGCTAATAAATGACTGAATGAAGGCTTCCTGGAAAGCCATCAATAAAGCAGTCCATTTATCACCAAACAGCACTTACACAACACAACAGACTGGCACCCTGGTAAAGGTCATGGCATGTGTCGGAACCCATCAACCTCAATGTGCCATTGGCGGCAAATAGATCAGGTCAGGTCTGATTTGGTAACTACAAATTCAGGCTAGCTAGGATTTTTTTTTGTTTTGCTTTAGTGCCAACCAACAATGTCAATATAGTAGTGTCAATCTGTAATTTCCTTTCGGCTACCAATATCTCTGCCAGGGATAGTCACTTTTGAGTAAAGATTCTAGGGCAGAGCAGAGTGCAAAGTAGATGGGAGTATGTGTGTGGGTGGCCCACAGTTTGAAGCCTACAGTGAGCCAAGAGTCAGTATATTTTGAATGCAAATAACCAGCACACAAAGCTACCTTTTTGTGGTCGATTAAGGATTTTTTTTTTTGTCCCTAACCACAATGCTGGTAACTCAATAAAGATTTATTGGACAGCCACCAACATTCAGCACCAGCAGACATAGAAGGTTATTCTCCCACATGCTCAGGGAAAGAAGATGTGAGACTGTGATGGGAGTCTTGGCCAACTGCCACCAACTTTAGATTATGCAACACAAATGACTTCCACTAGCCTTGTTCAGGTCATGCAATGATGCCTCACTAATGTGATGCTAACGATTACTACCTTTGTGTCGATCACGCCAGCATACCATGTGTCCATCGGTGAGCAGGTCAGGCTAGGTGACCTGGCATAGCTTCTGGCCCAAGTAGGCAAGGGGCACTAGGCTACATGAGGGCACTAGCCAGAGTTCGCTTTTTTTTTCTTCTCTTGTGCCAGCCAACAAGTGCCAGAAGGACGGCACTGAGGAGGTAAATACCATTACTAATCCCTGCTTAGGATACTGACATCTCTGGCAACCAGAGAAATTTACTTTTGGTGTGTTTGTGTGTGGCTTACCCTTAATTAAAACCATACAGCGAGGAAATGTCTTCAATGCAAATAAAAAAACAACTGCCTTACAGTGACCTCCTGTACAGTGCACAATTTCTGCCCGAGCCTCATTAAATGTTTTACCACTGGTTACATAGAGCTTGCTAGACTCAGATGTAAATTGTGTGTAAATTTATATATAAGTACAAAAGACAGCCCACGCCGTCTTAACTGGAGAACATACGCTAGGCTTCTGTCCAGCAACAGCGAGACAAAATGTTGTCTGGTCATAAAAAAGCCAAAAGTTCTCATAATAATAAAAACATAATTCACAAAATCTGGTTTAGAATCGTTAGCATTTGCAGGAGCTCTGTTTTGTTATCGGCTGTTGTACAGCATTCTTCTCACAGTTGGCCATAAACTAGGTGTCAAATTACAGATAACAAACTGACAAAGTTGACATGTTCGTGAAAACAGTGGATGTTTCTCTTTAAGTGGCTATTGAGAGTGGCTAAACTCTTTAGACAGTGTAAGGAAGTGAAAGACTCGGGTCACTCAGTGACAAAAATCTCTGCCAGTCTAGGAAAAGAGACGTATAATAGGGAGTGTAGACTTGAGGGGAGCTCAGGACTTTTTTAGAACCATGCAGAAACAAGGTGTCCCTTCTGCAAAATGAAAAAATGTTAACACTAATGCCGGAAATGTGATTTTCTCCCTTGTAGGGCAGCAAACAAGACCATTCTGACCATTTTGACCATTGACTCTCAGCTTTCATCATGTACTTCTATTTCTAGTGATGTTTGCCACTGTCTGACATCTGATAATCACAGAGGCGTGCATGTTCAAATCCCTGCTATTATGTAGGTCTCCTTGTTTGTCTGGGATAATGTCACAGAACGGTGCTGAGGTTGGATGTTCCCCGACGATGACAAAAGCTGGTATATGTGGCCCTGCTGAAGCTTAGGTCACCCCGTGCCTGCGGACTTCAATCTATTTCTAGCCCCACATGCTCAGTAAAAGGGTATTAATAGATCCGGGTGTTTTGGTGTTTTTCCTTGAATCCCCAACATCGGGGAAAACTAGGCTGTGCCCAATTAACTCTGACCTATGTGGTCCAGGTGGAGAGAAAAAGCAACAGGTAGCCTAATCACCTCAAAAAAAAAACAAATAAAGCTTTCATTCTGTCAAGACTGTCACTGGTGGTACCTTATATGTTCAAATATTCTCCAAAAATGTGTCCAAAGATGACCAGATTAAGCCCTGCAGTGATTCAAGGTGTACAACTGAGCAAAATAGCAAACTGGCCATCCCAACAGTATGATGGAAGATAATACTATACACATTGAAGTACTAAGATTAAGATTAAGACTGCATTAAGATTGCATTAAAACACTAAAAACTAAAGCCTTTGATTCCAAGATATTCTGCAAGACCGTAGTTCAACTGTGTTGCACCACCCCTTCAAGGTCAAATCCTCTAACACTTCCTGCTTTTTAGATTCCATCTAGCAGAGCAATGTGATTGCATTTTACAGAGCTCAACGACAGGTGTTCAATTCGGTGCATGGTAACGGATCCCATCATCATCATCCACTCGAGTTCGCTCTCTGACAAAGTTGCTTGATCTCTCCCTCTTTGTACTCGCCCACCAGTACAGCACGGAACACTGGCTGAAGGGCAGCAAATGCTGGAGTTCCAAAAAAAAAAATCTAGTGGATTTTGCCTGCAGGAGGAAACGCAATTGGGTGCTGATCAAATCAAGTGTCAGTCCAAATCTACATGATGGGGACATTGCCTCAACTTCTGTTAAATTACTTTTCCTTGAAAAAAAGCTGCATCCCTCTGACAAGGGTAAATTCCAGCAGCAGTTTATATTTTTGGACTATGGACCAGCACGTGTTGAGGAAGTACCCATCATGACATTCATAGATATTATAAATGTTTTGAAGATCCACAATATACAAAATGGTGCCAACAATCTCTTCATCAATTACTGTAGTAATGAACTTCATTGGACTAGACAAATATCTAAATGCAGAATGTCACTCTAGTGTAATGTTAGAGACGTTGTGACATATTCAGTGCAGTATACGCCCTCATTTTGATAAAAATATCATGCTGGCATTTAACTACGATGGACAGAGGCCTGAGGCCTGGACCTAGGCAAGCAGGAAGTGAATAGGAGGACAACCTGTGTGTTTTTATCTACCGCACATATAGCCTATGTCCATACAATGTGAAGTTTTAATGGCCACTAAAATGGCACCAGGTTGCAGGCATTCATACACAGTATACCACCACAACAGATGGAACGTTTCCTCCTGAAACAAGCCAAGCTAATTAATACTGCAGTACTTCTTCTATACACAAACAGCTCGATGTGCAATGTGACTCTTAATTAAGATGGATGACAAGATTCTGGAATTAAGAAAGAAGTGAACACCACTACAATTCTGCAGTATTTTTTACTGCTTCACAGTCTCAGGCATTTTATAATGTTTTAAATGTTATAAATGTTTTAAAATGGACACAATTCTTTAATTTAAAACAAATATTTTGTGTCTCAAATACATAGTAAGAGATGGACAAAATGGCCTTAGTACAAGTCTTACTTTGGTCTCACTTAGATCAGTTCAGTTCACTTCAGCCAAGCTCAGTTAAATCCAGTCGTGACACAGCCAAGGCCAAGAGCAGGCACCCATGCCATAGGGTTGAAGGGTTGACCAGTGCAGACGGTGGCAGGCATCCCAATTTCATTAGGCTTCGAATCAATTTCTAAAGACAGAGATCCATGGCTTTCAGAGTGCCTATGTTCGCCTCTGTTTGTGCGCACACACACACACACACACACACACGCACGCCGACTAGATCACATCACACAGGCTCTGAGGGAGAAAGAGAGAGAGATACACAGAGAGAGGAAGAGTCGCTATGGCAATAGAACAACAAGGAACTCCATACACCCAGGCTTAACTGGATTAACCAGATGTACCTGGGCCTTAACAATCAGCAGACAGAGATGCTCACTCTCTCCCTAACTGAGCAGTCTCTGATTCCTCAAAGGGCAATATAGTTATGGGTCAACAAAGGTCAGAGGTCTCATCTGAACCTGATCTCTGCACCTCTGTGACGTCCTGTCAGCTAGTATATGGAAGCACCTGAACAAACTATCTAGGTTTTTATAGGGAACGAGGGGGGGGGGGGATCAACCGACCACAATAAACTCCCTATGGGGTACTATGATAAAAGTATGGTTGTACTACGGCAGCAATATTGGGGTACAATGACTACAATATGTAGGCACTACGTTGAGACAAGACCTGGGGCCTCATTTATAAACGATGCGTACGCACAAAAGAATGCGTACACCACTTTCTACGCAAGCTTTGCAATTTATAAAAAGTCAACTTGGCGGTAAAATGTGCGCACCTCCACGCAAGCTCTGACCCATGCGTACGCACAAAAAAACGAAAAGGGGAAAGGGCGGCATCAGGAGGAAATGAGAAGAACGACCTAAAATTGGTTCAGTAGGCTAAAGTTTAACACAAACATAACATCGCGATGGCGTAACACTTCACATAAAAGAATCCTGTTTAAAATCTAAAATGCGGTTGGCTGTTAATTGATTCACTCGTCAAGAAATATAATATTTGAGGTAATAAAGACGAATTACTAAGAAATTTATAGAATGCTTTTGCAAAATAAGCAGCAGATAAAGCATAATTATCCATGAATGGCTGTTATGCATGTTTTATTATTTTTTCAATAATGATCATCACACGGTGGGCAGGCAAATAAAAAAGCACAATTACAGAAAAGTAGGCTATGATATCCAAAATGTGATCGGTGGTAGGCTACCTATTAACTGCAATCATACATGTATTTCTTTAAGGACACCGAGTGAAAATGAATTTGTCATTGTTACATGTAACATGTCCCGCAATCCAAGTTATACTGTGTGTGACGTGGAGATGGTGCTTTGTGCTCACAAATGCAGTCGCACGGTGGTCTAGTTCAACCCGATGCATATTGAGACATTGCAGTGTTATATTCAGCGCAGACTGAATGTTGGATCCAAAGATCTTGAATACTGACCAAGATAGAGCAACATAATACGTTACTATGGGGGCAAAGTAGAACAATTCCGGTCTGCATAAAGGGGCGTGTCGCGCTGCGTCATAGAGGTCAAAGAAGTTGGTTGCTACGGTTGTAGGACCAGCAGGAGCAGGAGCTAGAGGCACACGTCGGAGCTGTTTTCATCTACATTTCCTTCTTCAGCCACAGATGTCTGTCTCATTCGAATGGCATGTAAAGTTTTCTGAACTAAGAATACATTTTTAAAAACCCACCAACACAACTGTCCTGCAGCTCAGGCCGTGTGGCACTGTTAATATGTTTTGCATTTAATTATATTATCTTTATAGTTTTGTAAATAATAGGCCTATTTGAAGGTTATTTTGTGAAATTACTTTTTGTTAAAGTAGCCTACTGTTTTTACGTTTCGCCACATGTGGAGGCTATAGCCCAGGGATGGGGAACGTCCGGAGGCAAGCTGAGACTTTTTATTTTTTTATTAATTTTATTTATTTTTAATCATAAAACGATAAAACATATCAGCCCCCATCCCCACCCAAATCAATATCTAATTTCCTTTTTGTTTTGAAAGTTGAGTGTCACGTCATCAGGACCGCAAAAACACAACAAAATTTCAATCATATAGGCTACAGTATACGCCTAGAATGGCATCCGCAATGAGGAGACAGGTGGATAATGTCCTGTTTTTCAAGCGAAACGGACCGTAGACTAACATTACTTCGTTGAAGTGATGGGCAAGCCAGTTTGCCTTGAGTGTGCTGTGGAGAATCGCTGGATGTACTGAAAAAGGCCAACCCGAAACGGCATTACAGTAGCCTATTAAACATGCGAAGTTAGTGTTGCAAGGCCAGCTTCGCAAAGAAAAATTTAATGCACTTCAGCGATGTTTACTGCCAACAAACGGCTTTCACAAGACCGAATTCCATCAGAGAAAACATGGTGCCTGCCAGTTAGTATGTGGTGAGTGAGCTAATTGAAGCTGAAGCTTTATTCACATTTTTGAAGGAGTGCCTTGCTACTGCAAAACTCCTACTTGCGTGAGTTTATCGCGGAGAACACTCTGACCGGATAACGGTAAATGTTAAACTAATCTTTCCCGTGTACCTGCCCAAGGTCCTTTGAAAAAGAAAACGTGGGCTTTTGTTTTTGTCTGTTTTACATCCATTCGCCGTATAATGATGAAATGTAGAAAAAAGATTTCCGTTACATTGAATATTTTATTTGTTTAACATTCCAGAGCATGTGCAAGACGCAGAAAACTTTCGAGGTAGACCAATGATTCTGTATTTCTCGTTGTGTTACAAACGAAGTCAACAACAGGGCCTAAATTCATGAAGCGTGAGGTTAGCAGCGCAGTTATCGCATAACAGTACCTACACTACCGCCAGAGGGTATTAAGTGATCTTTCCTACCGCTCTCTGTCATACATGGCAATCCCGTGTTTATTCAAAGTCATTTTTTCCCAAAACAATCCACTGCACAAATAAATTTAATACATTATGTCGATTGTGAGTATCCGAACATTACTGTACAATCATAAAAAACGAAATGAACCTCTCAAGGGGGACATAGTCGGCGATAATATAGTGATAAGCATGGGTCTCCTCATTGACTTCCATTGTCTGCTTAGCCGTTCTGGTCTGCATAAAGGGGGATTCCTCCCCCCTCCCCCTTGCGAAAATCGAACGCGGAGGTAAACGAACGTTGGCGTCTCTAAAGCTGGATTTATACTTCTGCGTTGCGTCGTCGCAGACCTTCGCCGACACTACGCATACACCTTTCGTGCGCATGAAAGAAATCCTGACTATGCGTCAAAGTGTCGCCGACGCGGTACGCAGACCGACGCATACGTCATGGATTGTGATTGGTCCGCTTTACATCAATTCCAGTTCTCCGCCTTTCCAGTGTGTTGTGTGTACAAGACCGGCATTTTTGAATTTACGTAAATGGCCTTATAACTACCCATTCACCTGACAAAAGCAGTTGACCATAGAAAGTAATAACCTGATTACTATGCTTCTTAACCAGACAAAGCTTCCCATCAACGCATCCGACACAGTTTGGGAAGTAATAATACTCTTTTTTGAGGAAAGTTCCACAGTCTCCAGAAATCTCCGGCTATCGTTTCCCACTGGTTAGTTGACAGACAGGGCAAAAACTTGGGCTGTAGTGTTGTCCACAACGCTTTGCAAACCTCTGACACAATAGATGACACTGTGGATGAGGCCAGCTTGTAGCTTGCCGCTAGCTACAGCCTGTTGATTTGCACCAGAAGCCAATACTCGCAACACAACGACCGGAAAGCACACACTTCAAAGGACCCTTTCTAATCTCAATAACCCCCTAGCGTTGTGGCAGTGAACTGCCACGCGTAGCAATTACGCGGACGCAGAGGTATAAATCAACCACGGAAGTATAAATCAAAAACGTCAGCGAAGGTGTCTGCAACGGTGTCTGCGACGACGCGACGCAGAAGTATAAATCCAGCTTAACTCCGCTTGAACCCTCTCTGTTGGAGCTGTGTACGATGGTGCAGATTATTATTGCATAAATCATTATATTTTTTTAACCATTCAACCATTTCTAAACGTTCAAACTTCTATCCATTCAGTAATACTGCAAGGGACAGTTATCCGCTGAAATCGTGAACGGTAAACTAAGCTTCCACTTCACAGTCAATGTGACGTTGAGCTTTATGTTTCTTTTCATTGGCTTTTGCCATGATTTCAATATATATTAATATTCATTTAGGGCGTTTCGCTGAATATTTATAAGCAATTATAGGTGTGGTTTGAAGTACGCACAGGTGGCGCAACTATAGAGTAGGATGTGATTAATAAATGGAAAACAGCGTGGAATGTACGTGCGCACAGTTTCATAAATCTGAATATTTTTGTGCGCACGCACATCGTGAGTTTCGTGCGTACGCCATCTTCTGGCGTAAATCCTACGCAAAGTTTTATAAATGAGGCCCCAGATGTGTGGAGTGTGTGCAGTCCTTTGCTTCCCTTCCAGGGAAGGATAAAAGGATGGAGGTGAGTCAGTACAGTAGGCTGCAAAGCCTCTGAATTTTAAATGTTGGTGGAAGTGGCCATGTGGCATGTGTGACTTAAGAGGATGGACAACGACCTTTCAGCACCATAATGCTCTGCCCACATACAAAGCGGCAAAACTTTCAATTTCATTGCAGTGGTGTGTTAGTAACAAGATCTTTCCAGTGCCTTGCAACTTAAGCCGTTATATCTAGAGAGGATTAATGCTGTAGACTGGTCAATTCTGCTCTAAGAGATTGCAATGCCTCTACAGTATGTCAACATACACATAGTTCTGCAAACATGTGCCTGCCTCATTGTAAATTGCAAATCCTTCTTGCCTTGGTCTTCTTCATTTTCCCAGAAAGGAGATAAAATGGCAAGAACACATCTGACCAAAACCATTCTTACAAATGCTTGGGGGGGGGGGAGAGAGTGGTTGGCAAAAGACACAAACTAGTCCATTCTGAAGTCACACAGGGTTCATCAGAGAGAAGTTGGCAGGATGAAAAACGCCAACACAGGTGGTTTCATTGCAGTCCTGACACTGCACAGACAGCCCAAGCTGACTTGCGAGAAAAACTAGAAAATACCCAGCATAGATCATTAATTCTTCCTTATTGGCTTGCTTCCATTTATAAGCAACAGAACAAAGCTCACTTTTCCCATACAAAGAGGCTAATTAAAAAAACAACACAGATAGCACTGTAATCACACCATATTTTACAGTTACAAATATTAAGAAATTGAGGCTAGGCAGGTGCTGCACCGTAATTATGAGAAGACTAGACTGCAAAAGGCATTAAAAGGGTGACTTTAGGGTAAGCAAGAGAGCAGAGAGCATTTTAGCATAAGCCTCCTCCTTGGCCAGACAGTAAAATCCACATACTTAGATGAAGTGAAAGCCTAAAAAAGTCCCCCAAAAATCTACTTAGCGTAAAAAAAAAAAAAAAAGGACAGGAAAAAGTCCAGACATCAGTTGCAGCTCATACCAACAGAAAACTAGTACAGGGAAAACAACTGAATTTCTGAAGAATTTCTGAAGCCAAGTCTGGAGACAATAAGCTATAAACCGACAAATTTATTTCTTTTAAAACATTTTCTTCCATTCTCCCTGTCCGACAGCTATGCTTTGGTAAGTATATAATATACCTTACTATGTCTAGAAACATGTGACTGACACATGACATTTTTAGAGAAACTAATGCAATTTGGAACATGAAGTATTTCTGAAAACGACATTAGAAGTCTTGAAGCAATGCAATTAACCATTTGGCAAAATAAGTACATCTCCTCTATGCTCGTGAGTGAAATGTGGCCCCCTTGGCTTCCTCACAGCTGTGCTTGGCTCTCTTACCTTATACCGCACCCCTCCCAAGCCTAGGCGAGCAGATCCCGGCACTGAGGACTTCAGATCTGTCGTGCTGAGCTGGAGGGATGGGACGTCAGGAAGATGAATAGGAGGCAAGCAGATGGGGAGGAGACAAGCAAGGAGAGGAGCAGGGCGGGCGCTTGAGGTTGCAGGCGGGGGTGGGAGTGACGGGAAAGCAAGAAGGGGAGGATGAGGAGGAGGAAGAGAAGAAGCGGGAGGATGGCTGACTAAACTCCACCGAACGCGCCCCTCTCCGAGAGAACCCCCCGGCGAACACAGGCACGGTCCAGCGCACTTGGGCGACTCTGCCCCACTGATGAGGCCCACAGGAATAAACAAAGTGAAAGCAAAATGAGGATGGAGAAGAAGAGGGGAAGAGGAGCGCAAAAGAGACAAGAGACTGATAGACAGATAGGGAAAAACAGTGATGGAGAAAGAGAGAGAGATGGAAAGCAAGAGATACCTAGACCTCAACTGAGGACATGGCAGAGGGGATGAGCAGAAGAAGCTCATATACAGGACCCTGCTAGGGGCTGAGCACGTGTCTAGGGATTACAAAAACCACCATGGGGTGGGTGGGGCCACCACTAAGTGTGAGTCTGTCCATTAGAGGCACGCGTGTGCATTTGTCTCTGTGTGAGCGTGTGTGTCACGAGTCTCTCTAGTGCACTCTGAGAGAGGCTGAGGGCCTGGCGGAGAAAAGCCCCTCCTCTGGCTGAGCAAACGGATAACGAGGACGCTGATCCTCTTAGAGCGCCGTTATGTCATGAAACTAGTGTAATCCTTAAAATTATATAGAAAGAACCAGGACGATGACACACACAGTGATTCTCTGCACTTAATGACCAACCGACTACCCATGCACACAACAAACACACAAACACACCCACAAGACAGGGTGATCTTGTTACGCCCATGCCAATCCTCATTGGGCTGGGTATGGGATGAAATGAAGTGGGGTGAGAAGGGTTAAGAAATTGATTGCATTTGCTGAGGAGGAGAGATCTAAGCCAACCCGTAATAAGTTGCCCAACAACGAGGCATCATCCGATTAAACGCCCCAAACAAATATAGCAGTGTTTAAAGTACACCAGACAACCCCTCCAGTGAAAGCTTGATCCGAATGGCTTTTGGGAAGTCTGGCTGAAGAAGAGACCAGGACCATCAACACGGTCTTAGTCTTGCATGATGTGGAAAAGTTTGGTACATTTTTTCTTTACCACCAAATATATCAAATGCCTAAAATGCATAGAATAATTAATAACAAGTTAATTTATATATTATAAGTTTATTTATGATTTGAGGAGAGTTGTGGTGAGATCAGGAAATTATTGCTGTTCGTACTGGAACCTGGACTATGGGCTCCATAGTCACCATTTAGTTGTTCATGACTAGTCTTGATTCACATACCATTTGTCATGACGTATGATAAAACATGATGACGACATCAACCATATAAAGAATTCACACATGCTTGATCACATATAGTGAACAGAGCTCACCCAAATCATCTCCATTTATGGCTGGCCATTTGTGAGATAAAGACACTGGCTGAGCCGACAGATCGCAGGCCAACAGAGCCACGTCAAGTAGCCAAATGCATTAAACTGTATCGCGGGCAGTGCCAGCCAGCCAGCCAGCCAGCCAGTCTGCCATCCAGACAGCAAAGGTTTAACAGGAATGAATGAGATGAAGTGGCACAACATGGATGCCACCGTATAGCTGGTCTGGGGTTGTTGTTTTTTTTTTTCCTTCATTTTTTCCCCTTCTCTCCAGAGCTCTCCCACCTGTCAGCTGGCGGAGGGCTGCTAACTGGTAATGAAGCAACAGAGCCACGCTTAAGCTAGCACCAATAACGTCTGACTGCTTCGCTGATTAGCTCCCTTTGGTTAAAACGGCTGTTGTCGTTGCCATCAATGTAGTTGAATGATCGTTATATATAAATGTAGATAGATATAGAGATAGAGAGAGCTCAATCTCTTTCCAACTGGTTGAAGGGAGACCAGGCGTGGGTTGGGATGTACTTGTGTGTAAATTTTGGCTGTGTGTGTGCGCCTGTGTGTGTGTGTGTGTGTGTGTGTGTGTGGGTCTGGATTAAAAATAGGACGAGCAGTTCCTTCAGTCAGTCAATGTCTTATTTTTTTCTGTGTCTGTGTGTGTGTGTGTGTGTGTGTGTTTTAAGGCAATGCCTCCATTCCCCCCAATCCGTGCTTTATTTTCCCTTAAGGTGAAATTAGTTCCGCTTCGGACAACTTGACTCTTTTACCAGAATCTGGGACAGATGCTTACAAGAGGAGGGCAGACGTGTTCGTGGACACAAGCATTACCAAATGTACTACAGTTGGGTACTGTGCACTTACATCCTGCACACACACACACACACACAAACGCACGCACGCTACATAGCACACTCATTACGGAGTGTTTCCCCATATGTTTTGAGCTGCCACAATAAGGCAAAGCAAAACTGCTCACTGAATAAATAAACCAAGGCAATGCACAAGTTGAACTTACAATCATACGGTCACATGAGAGAGACACAACCACAGGCTGCATTTGAAATGCCACAGCTTCTAATCAGGGGGCTCAGTGCACGGTGAAGTACTCCGTCAATGAAATGAGGTGATGCATGGTTGAGCACCGCACTGAATCAGATAAAAATGGGCCAGAGTCCCTATGGAATAGTCTGGTACTGGCAGGGCACACGACTGAGAGCAACTAGGCTCTTCTGGTTTGAAATCAAAATGTCACAAATGGATAATGTTTGTCATCATCTGCCATTCTTCAAATACAAAGCTAGGGAATACTCTTGTGATATGAGACAACATAGAAAATAAGGAAATTCCCTAGCTTTGTATTTTCGTAATGGCAGATCTATATACTTCAGGAGTGAATGCAGGCATGCGTGGGAGAGTAGAAGGAAAGTGGGTGTTTGTGTGTGTGTGTGTGTGTGTGTGTGTGTGTGAGTGTGAAGCTGGATTTATACTTCTGCGTCGCGTCGTCGCAGACACCGTCGCAGACACCGTCGCAGACACCTTCGCCGACGTTTTTGATTTATACTTCCGTGGTCGATTTATACCTCTGCGTCCGCGTAATTGCTGCGCGTGGCAGTTCACTGCCACAACGCTAGGGGGTTATTGAGTTTAGAAAGGGTCCTTTGCGTGTGTTTTTTCCGGTCGTTGCGTTGCGTGGTGCAAATCAACAAGCTGTAGCTAGCGGCAAGCTACAAGCTGGCCTCATCCACAGTGTCATCTGTTGTGTCAGAGGTTTGCAAGCGTTGTGGACAACACTGCAGCCCGAGTTTTTGCCCTGTCCGTCAACTAACCAGTGGGAAACGATAGCTGGAGATTTCTAGAGACTGTGGAACTTCCCAAACTGTGTCGGATGCGTTGATGGGAAGCTTTGTCTGGTTAATAAGCATAGTTATCAGGTCATTACTTTCTATGGTCAACTGTCTTTGTCAGGTGAATGGGTAGTTATAAGGCCATTTATGTAAGTTCAGAAGTGCCGGTCTTGTGCACACAACGCACTGGAAAGGCGGAGAACTGGAATTGATGTAAAACGGACCAATCACAATCCATGACGTATGCGTCGGTCTGCGTACCGTGTCGGCGACACTTTGACGCGTAGTCAGGATTTTTTTCATGCGCACGAAAGGTGTATGCGTAGTGTCGGCGAAGGTCTGACTGGTGTCGGCGAAGGTCTGCGACGACGCAACGCAGAAGTATAAATCCAGCTTAAGTGTGAGTGTGAGTGTGTGTGTGGGGGGGGGTTGTTATGCTATGCCCAGCTCAAAATGTAAATGAGTAACACATGCATAACCCAATTTCACACAGTGCAAAGTCCGACATGCTATTTGATTCCACTTAGGTGGAGTAGACTGAGAGCCACCCCTTTACAGTACAGGGAAAAAAAAAACTGTCTCTGACAAGAAGGTGACCTCCAAACGAAGACTCAAGATTCAGCAAAATTTACTTGAATCGCTCTGCAGAGAATGGGTGATCTCTTATCAAAAGCTTGCCTGTTATCTTGAAATCTGCAGAGCTTTTTTGGCATGAAGGAAATTGAGGGAATAAATCACTGTAGTTAAAGCTGGAAATCCAAAGAGGATGTGTTTGACGGACTGTAAGACTGAAGTGCATTTAAGATCACCAAACATTAGTCGACATTGGTGAACAGTTTTCAATTCCTTATAGTGTCTTTGCTAACGTTTGCAAACAAAAGTGAACACAAATCCATATATTTTTTAGCTCGCTACTTCTGTTTACAGTGTGGATCTGAACACACCCCTGTGGGAAGCATTGCTAGGGCGGTGAACGTACCCCGTTCTCGTTGGGCTTTTCTGAGCTCGAACCGCTCCATCCGCCACTGTGGTCCTGAGATTGCTGGCTGCCTGTGAATGCAAATAAAGAAAAACCCATTAGCTGAAACTTTCAGTATATTATTGTGTGTATTAGCAGACTCTACTTAAGTTACAACCCAAGGCCCAAGGTCAGAGGGGCAGCTGAAAGAATCCCTGCAAGACAATGACTGATAAAGTTTGTGTGCACCACTCATGAGTATAAATGTATGTAATCACTTTGTTCGACTCAGAAAGCTTTCTCCAGCAACACTGTAACTATACAGTTACCAATTCAACTGTACTCATTGTTATTTCGGACTCCTTTCGCCCTAAACCAACACACACAAGTTTTTTCCCCAACAATACCATGACCTGGATGAATAAGAATCTTCAGACATGTTAGTTGGACCAACTTTATGATTTGGTCGAGACTTGGGTTTGTCTCCAAACAAAACATTCACACACTCAGTGTAGACACACATTAACAAAACCCATCCCTAGATAGGGATCAGAGCTTTACTGTTGTGTCTGATGGGTGCCTACATGAGAGAGCCCCCACCTCTTGCCTTCGTTTACATTTACATTTACATTTATGCATTTAGCAGACGCTTTTATCCAAAGCGACTTACAAAACAAGGATAACAATCAAGCTACATAGCAGAAACCTTAAGGAGCATAGTGCTAGGGGATAGTGCTTCAGTTCATTTTAGTGCTACAGATGATCAGCAGTAATAAGTCACCTAACTCGCTCTACAGACAGGACGTGCTGGGAATGTTTGTGCGCGCAGCCAGAGACATGTGATTCTGGGACACATTCAGAAAAAGAGCGCTTTTAGTGGATTATTACAGCGTGAGCCCCCACCCCCCACCCCCATAATCCATGCAGCGGATGTTTGTATGTATGTGTGTGTGTGTGTGTATGTGTTGTGTGGAAGGATAACAGGGAGGGGCTAATCCTTACCTAGAGAGAGAAAGAGCAAGCAGACAACAGTATTGTGGCTGTAGGAAGGGTGAATTCGGAGCACTGTACATGGCTAAGGCCTTGGCCAACTAGGCTGCACACAGGTAGAAACACCCTGTGTCTGAAGGATATTGATGTGATGGAGGTTTCAAACCAAGGTGTGGAGTGATGATAATGAAGGTGTCAGTTCAAAGGGACGGAGAGAGGAGCAGACAAAGGAGCAAAAGGATGAAAGTGCACCGAGAGAGGGAGGGAGAGAAAGGTCAAAACTTGAAATGGAAGATGGACAGAGGCCACAAGAGAGAGAGAGAGACAGATAAAGTGAGGGAGGCAGCATGGAAGTAGTGGAGCTGTGCTGGATGAGGGCCCGTCACTGGGAGGGTGACAGCCGGCCACTCAGTGGAGGGTGATGGGGCCGTTTTACACCCTTCACTGGACACACTCGCGTTCCAGCTCACTGAAGCCAAGCCAGGCTAGCACAGCCTCTAACACTGCCGCCAGTCCAACTACACAAACACACGACATTATGTATTCTCCAAATTCCATATTCTCAATGTGTCTGCTTTAAGCCCTTCAATAGGAATATCCTTGATTTAGAGAGAGTGTACAGTAGACAGAGGGTGTTATTTCCTGTCCGGTCATTAAAAGTCAGACAACAGGAGAAATAGGATTTCTCCTTGAAGGTTCAATATTGATGACTTTACTTATCGTCATCAATAATGAGGCATTTGGGGAAGTCTAGCCAGGTCTGGGGAATGAAGATCCATAACTATTCGAACTATGCTCTGGGCATTGTTGTTTCGGAGTACTCCGAGCACTGGTAATCATCTGGCACATTCGGTCAAATCATGCATCACATTACTGTCTGGAGTGCTTTTACGAGGATGCAAATGATCCGGATCATCCAATCAGAAGCTGGTTATGTGGTTGCTCAGCAGTACTTTTCAAAAAGTTAACCCATGCATCACCACCTTTAACATTTTCCCACCATTTGTTGTGATTAGGTCTATCTAAACAGATTAAGTTGTTAAATAACTGAATGCCAAATTAATTAATAATTAATGTAATATGCAAGCACTAAGACTGTCTGTGCCTGCACATGTGCCTTAGTGTTTTAGTGAGTGTGTGTGTTTGGGGTCAGGTAAAGCAGCAGCTCAGTGTGCCAGGGGGCCAAGCAGGGGTCAGAGACGCGGCATCCAAATATGGAGCAAGCCGCTTAGTTACATAACCTCCGACCTACACACACACACACACACACACACACACACACTTAACCGCTTCATGAAAAAGACCTATAAGCCCCTGCCACTCTTAGGGGGACACAATTAAGACCAAACAAATCCTACCCTAAACAACAAGGGCACTTAGACTGGCACTAAAGGTCACTCAACTCAAACTAAAGACCTGATGTTAGCACATCACTGGAATAATGTATACAGACAATGTAAAAAGTAATTAAGACAGACATCACCGTAAGGCAATCATTTTAATATTGAAACGCTAACTGCATTAATTCCAAGTAGTTATCTATTGCAAGAACTGCAAGAACTGCACCGGCAAAAGAGTGAGAACATCTGGAAGGAACCGCCTTTGTTCGCTCTGTATTCTAGATGACAAAACTAACAATGAATGCCACATGGTGGAACAGTAGCAAAAGTTAAACTAAATCGTGGCTTGTAAGTTAGATCGGCTCTAAAATGTAATGGGTTTGACGTTACACCACACTACACCTTGCCGCCAACAAATTGCGAGTGGGGAGATTTCGTATAATCCTGCAGACAGACAGACAGACCGTATCAAAATATTTCCGTGATACATCCTCAAGCCAAAAATAAGACAGAAAGAAAAGTAATTAACTGCCAATATGCCTGCAAGGTCCTCGAGTTCCCTCTTGGAGAAGAAAGAACTTCTTTGTGAACATGCAGATGTCACTGGCAAAGCGCCGGGTGACGAACCTACCAAAGGGCCCTGCCGTTTGCTGAAGGGAGATGCTTGATCTGAGCCCATTTATGATCACTGATTGGCACAGCGCGACTTGTGAATGGGCCGCAATCAACATGCAAATTCTCCCTTTTGTGCATGTTTCCAGGAAATCACTTTTCGCGCCGCAGCCACGTGACCTTGAGAGGAGACGTCAGACCCCAGTAAAAGACGCAAGATGACAAACGACTGCCCTGAAGCTAGCCAAAACTTGCTGTGCCAATTCTTTGCGGTTAATCTTGGCATCAAAGAGCAGACATGGATCCAAAGCAAAGCGTTAAAGAGTTTTTCTGGTGTTTTACTCTGGGTGTCTAATAACTGTCTATTATAACTGACTGGTTCTCTAGGAAACAGTGGCAACATTTAACAAATATGTACTACACACAGCCTTCACCTTGGTCACTGTTCTCGGTTGGCGAGTCTTCGTGACGAAGGAAGAACTTCACTTCCTGCTTCCTGGCTCCCCATTTCTGTAGGTGGTCGTACATCATGTGGTCGAAGGGGATGGCCCTCTCTGTGGGGAAGGAGAGAAAGACACCAGAGTTACAGCAGTGAAAACAAGACGCCACAACAGAACAACGAATCTGCATCCATTTGGTGTAATGTTGGGAAGCCTAATTAATTTAAGCTCTGTTTAATCAGCCTGAAGGAGGTTCCCCACTGAGAAGAGAGACAGAGAGGGAGAAAGAGAGTGTTTGTTTGTGTGTGTGTGTGTTAAAAAAAGAGATACACAAAATTGCAAGAGATCATTTAATACTTAAGGGAAACAGAGAGGACAGATATGCAAGAGAAAAAGAATATGAAATATGTTGTTTATCCCAAAAGCAGATCCCCCACTGAGCAGGAGACACAGACAAAGAGAGAAAAAAAGACAGAAAAGAGATAGAGTTTGTAAAGGAGACAGGGAAGTGAGAGAAGAAGAGGGTTGGGATGGGAACAAGTACCAGAAAGACCATAAAAGCTGGATGAAATTAAAACGATTGAATTTAAGAAGATGTATTTTGCAATCAAGCGGAGTTAGAAAACAGGAACTGTCTATTTATTTGTTAACTTTCCTTCAATAGAAAGACACAGAGAGAAATAACAATAAGTGTCTTTGACAAATGCAGTCCAACAAAAACGAACTGTTGTCGAGAGAAGAGCTTCAGGATTTCATAGTCCTATGTCAGCATCAAATTAGAACAGAACACTGTATATTTTCTACAACTTGTGGCTTGTGCACATTAAAACACACTGAAAAGTAAACAGCTACACTAGGACTGCAGCAACAGACAACAGCAGCTCCAGTAGAACTTGGCTGAGGTCCTAGAAGAGCAGAACTACACAGAAGAGAACAAAGCTTCATCTCTGCATCTCCCACAAACCTGCAGGTTCTGTAAAAGGGCTTACTGCACAGGTAAGATCTGTGACAAGAGCTGAGAAAGAGAGAAAGGGGGACCGACAGGTAGAAAAATAGCAGAAAAGAGATGGAGAGAAATGGGGAGAGCAAGCAAGAGAGAGGGAATGAGCGAGCGAGACTGTAGTCAGTAGAGGCTGCAGTGTGTTGTACTGTACTAGCTAGAGCCCCATATTGATCCACCTTGACCCTAGCAGCTATGGAGATGACCGCCGGACTCGTTGGCAGGCTGTGCATGATCAGATGGCTTGGGCTGCAGTGCCATCTGCATACCACAATCCCCCTGAGAAAAGCCTGTAGTTAAGGAATTTCTGAAGGAGACCGATATACTTTCCAAGTCCAAGAACTTTTTTTTTTTGTGGACGAATGACAATTGAGGAGATCTAGCCTTTACGCCTCCCCCTCCATGGATGTCTGTCAACAACTTAATGTTGAGCCCCACATAATGACAAAACATGCCAGGTCGGACACACCCCTCATCTGAGGTTTGGGAACACAACCTCCGGGAGGGGGTGGTGGGAGGGGGGAGGTGGAGGGGGTCCTTTCACCCAAAGGATAGAAGACAACAACATTCCTGGGTGCAAAACAAAACGCTCTGTGTTTGGCCGAGTTGCGCAACATGTTCCCAGCAGCTGCGCTTCAGAGGCAGGAGAGCAGTTTGATCCCACACTAATGCTTAGAGGTGCCTTCTAAGTTGAACTCTGTGGGCTTTGGGTCAATTTCTATCCAAGCCTTTTCAGAGAGAAAGTGGCACCTACACTGGTAAGACTACACTTTATCTCTTTAGCAATCAGAAAAATAAGTAAAAGGAATCAAGACTTTGTTGTCTCAGTGCACAAGCAAAGAAACACACTTACACAATATATTCAAATCAGTCATCAATCATAAATCGACCACAAAAAACACTGTCACTGAGTTCAATTACCGGTACATGTAGATCTTTACTTACTGCAAATGCTCAAAACTGAGGGCCTAAACACACACACAAAACACACTAAAATGAGCACTAACCACTAGCCAATTACAATACCCTCATAATACACTAATTATACTAACCATCTCATGCGAACTAACTTTCGGTGTCGGCCAGATACAGTAAATGGCTTTTAAAAGTATATTAACCCGGTTCATAATAAAAAATATGGTAAATGGTAAACTGCATTTATATAGCGCTTTTCTACTCCTACGAGCACTCAAAGCGCTTTACAATGTATGCCTCTCATTCACCCATTCACACACATGCATTCATACTCCGGTGGCAGTGGCTGCCATGCAAGGTACCATCCTGCCACCGGGAGCAATCAGGGTTCAGTATCTTGCCCAAGGATACTTCGATGTAGTCAGATGGAGTGGGGCTCGATCCTGCAACCCTCCGGTTACCGAACGGCACCTCTACCATCTGCGCCACCATCGCCCCTAATATCCTCTAAAATATCCTCTGGTGGTGGTGGCGGGGGCTGGCAAGTTGGGTCCATATAAAGAGATTGATACTATGGAAAAGACAAAATACCTCCAAAAGGGAGACCAGCCTCGAACTAGCAACTGAGGAATAGCTGTGGGTTGGATTTTTTCCCCCACAGGAATCCCTATCGGCCGTCCTGAAATTGGGATTACTGGAGAATATGAATGGTTCTAACAAATGCCTAAATAATGAAAGGAGCATCAAATGCGTAATGCAGCATGCAAACATGCTCTTTTATAAAATCCTAAGACCCACCACGTTGCACTTTTGAGCTTTTCTAGGCCTGTCTGCCACTGATTGCCTACACCAATCACGTGAAACCTGAATAAGGCTGAAAGCCTTCTCCCCATCGAGCATCTGCGTGCCTGTTAGGGATAATGTTTTCCTATTCCCCTCAAATGACAAGCCTAATATCTGAATGTGCATTTTAAGGACTGGCATAAGAACCATCAAGATATGTTTCAAAATAAGAGCGTCAGTTCATTTTTTTCTCAGCCAGTACATTATTTCTGAAAAACATTCCACTGATAGAATTCTGTGGTGATAAAGTTATTTGGTTCTTGGTGTGTGTGCGTGCACGTGTACTTGACTGCGTCCAAATGTCTATACACACACAGAGTTAAGCTGGATTTATACTTCTGCGTCGCGTCGTCGCAGACACCGTCACAGACACCTTCGCCGACGTTTTTGATTTATACTTCCGTGGCCGATTTATACCTCTGCGTCCGCGTAATTGCTACGCGTGGCAGTTCACTGCCACAACGCTAGGGGGTCATTGAGTTTAGAAAGGGTCCTTTGCGTGTGTGCTTTCCGGTCGTTGCGTTGCGAGTATTGGCTTCTGGTGCAAATCAACAGGCTGTAGCTAGCGACAAGCTACAAGCTGGCCTCATTCACAGTGTCATCTATTGTGTCAGAGGTTTGCAAAGCGTTGTGGACAACACTGCAGCCCGAGTATTTGCCCTGTACGTCAACTAACCAGTGGGAAACGATAGCCGGAGATTTCTGGAGACTGTGGAACTTCCCAAACTGTGTCGGATGCGTTGATGGGAAGCTTTGTCTGGTTAATAAGCATAGTTATCAGGTCATTACTTTCTATGGTCAAATGTCTTTGTCAGGTGAATGGGTAGTTATAAGGCCATTTATGTAAGTTCAGAAATGCCGGTCTTGTACACACAACGCACTGGAAAGGCGGAGAACTGGAATTGATGTAAGCGGACCAATCACAATTCATTATGTCTGCGTCGGTCTGCGTACCGTGTCGGCGACACTTTGACGCAAAGTCAGGATTTCTTTCATGCGCACGAAAGGTGTATGCGTAGTGTCGGCGAAGGTCTGATTGGTGTCGGCGAAGGTCGGCGACGACGCAACGCAGAAGTATAAATCCAGCTTTAGAGAAGCGACTCACCGTTGCCACGCCACACCTCGGCCAGGTGGCAGCCATTTTCGCCAGGCTCCTTGCAGAACTCCACCACATCACGGCATGTCGTCTCCGGGGTGATGGGCACCTCCGACACCGCCTGTTCGCCATCGTTCAGGTACACGGTCAAGATCATCTACGACAAGCAGAAAAAGAAGGAGGGAGTAGAGAAATAAAGAAAAGGTAACAATGGAGATCATTATAAAAATTGAGAAACTATGTTAACAGTACATTGGTTCGTTCAGCGGTTAAGGAACAGTTGCTGACCAATGAATTTAAACAACATTATTGTATTTAAGTTCCACCTAGAGATAGAGATCAAGATATACATATAATGTACAAGAGCACAGGTCATGTTCACCAGCTATTTTATTTTCTTGCACAATGCCAATGCCACTTAGCTAAGAGTGAAAGGACAAAATTAACTAGGGGAGGAAATCAAAACAACCGTGAATTTAATGAAATGTACACGCTGTGCTACGTGGAATGTGCATACTGGCAGCATCTCAACGCCAACAGCGGAACATGGTGAAATTCACTCCGAAATTGCAAATGCCCTCCTGCAGCTTATCAACACGCAACAGAACGGAGAGCTCACTGAGGATGGAGGGACCAGATTTGCTGAATTTGCTTCATACCAAAGACGGAAAAAAAGCCCAAATATGAAGTGCATAGTGGAGGGAGTCCGAAAGAGATTAACTAAATAACTTCCAGTAGACTCCATCACTTAATAGTTACTGGCTAAACAAGGAACTCTACAGCTCTCACATTCTCAGTCTGCTAATGTTTTATGCCAGGCTTGCCTCTGGAATGAGAAGAACCTCAACTCCAATGAAAATGGATGCACATTCTAAAAAGGTTATTATGTGGTGAGAGCGAGGGAGAGAGATTTAGTGATTAGATTCGATTCGATTAGAGAATGATTGTTGCACAAAGACGTTTTCTGAAAAACACACACACACCCCACTGGAAGTGGATCAGAGTGGCGTGCTGTGCCTGCTGTGCTGTGTTTGTGCTGGCCTGGCTGCCCTGTGACAGGCCAGAGATGGATAAGGCTGCAGTGCAGAACGAGACCAGAGCAGGAGACTGAGGCAGTGCAGGGACAGACAGAGAGAGAGAAGGGAGAGAGAGAAGGGAGGGAGGGAG
>JAGFZM010001052.1:2500-34588 GCA_017657215.1 Limnothrissa miodon | reverse complement strand
GACAGACAGACACTGGCAGTGCTGGGGAGACAGACAGACAGACACAAGGTCAGAGAGAAAGGCAGAGACACAGGCACAAACTTGCAGAAAAACAGAAACCAAGAAAGAGGTTGGAGGGCGGAGAGAGAGACAGAGATGGACGCGGACAAAACCATATCAAAAAGGGCCTGCAAACAAATAAAGTTAATTTTCCTTTGATAACGAGGCCTAAACTTTTTTCCATCAATAAATGAGCAAACTCTCTCATCTCAGGGAAGGCACAACACAGCCTTCTAAAACCACAATCCATAAACAAACACCTCTTCACAAAAACCGTAGGCCTACTGTATGCGCTAGCAGCATGCAGGATCAGCTTAGCAACGCGTCATGCATAACAAACAAACAAACAAAAACTCTGCGGCTGTGTGTGGTAAAAAGTGGGTCTAATCCTAACCAACACTTAATTAAAAATGGCAGGGCAGAATAACCAAAGTCTTTATGTGACTCCATCTGTCATCCCGTGGTCAGGAGCTGGAGCCACTGGCTAAATTCTAATGCCTTCTCTAGGATAACCTAACCCCCGGAACTTCAAAAACTTCAGTGGCATGACTTTGATTGGCTGATTATATGGTTTACATGTCTACAAACTACTTAACATTGCTGACTACAGCTTTTAAGCATCTCCCATGGCACCATATTGTGGTTGGGAGAACCGAACAACCCTTAAAGACTTCAGTGGCATGAAAGCATCTTTGTGACTGGTTGGTTTATGCCAATCTCTGAGGGTTTAGGTCTTAGGAGGGATAGAGGGGGAGGTGTTATTGGGATTCAGTCACCATTTTGTTTATCGCACACCCAGACACAAGTCCTGGCTTGCCACTGTAGCAGGCAGCACAAATCAGCTCCACTGACGATCACAGAACAGTACAAGACAAAAAGACTGCACTCTGCACTCTGGTCATTTTCTGTCCAAAACACAACTGGTTGATTATTGAGGAGATGTGGGAGACTTAAGTTTTTTCTAAAGTGACATGTTCAAAGTCAATTGTTTTCCCAGAGTGGGAACCATTACAAAAAAGATTATTTTGAAATTTCACCAAAACTCGATTTGTTTTTGTTATTAAACCTGTTTTACCAGAGATAATAAATCACATTGAGATCAAAATCTCTTTTGCAAGAGAGCCCTGGACAAGGAGGCAATGTACAATAACAAAACCTAAAACAAGAGAGTTAGAAATAGAAAGACTGTAGCTCAAACTTCCAGACATACAGTAGGCCTAGTACTTCTCAGCCAAACTATTCATGTAATTGGTGCTCATGAAATGCTCACATATCCTTCTGCAATGCCAGCTAACAAGACACTGGTTTTAAAACCTTATTAAAATATATAGGCACTGTACAATACAGGAAATCCTTCCACCGTATCCAAAACAAGCTCATACCATGAACTACCATGTACCAAGCCAACTATAGGGTGGTTAGCAAAAGGCCAAAACAAAGCAAGCCAACCAATCATACACTCTCCATCTGTGAGATGTCGGAAATCTGCTGTCTAAGCTCTGTGGATTTGAAACAAAAGTGTAAAAGAGCACAGCCAGTGCAAATGGTAAATCTTGTTCAAGTAAAAAGACCCATCCTTGCTCAAGTACAATGTCTGACCTATCCTTCCCCTGGACAGGTCAGGACCATGGCATCATAAGAATAAATAAATACAGATGAAGGTATTGGGTGGACACGCTCATCCCTTCCTATGATTTACATAAATATGTTCACATTTTAAATCTCTGTGTAAGATTTTGCCCTTAGCCTGTAAATAATGCCGACAACAGCTTGTAACATTTCAATGGTTCATCCTCAACCAGAGGTGTGAGAAGTCAACGACAGCAATCCAAAGTAGGATGGGTGGAAAGCAGGGAGCCAAGAGGAACCTTTTAGACAGCGAAATCTAATAACCATCTATTTGGAATTAAATCACTGCAGACAAGATTCGAAACAAAGGACCCAAAAAGGTTCAAGTTGATGGGCCATTTGGGAAAGGGGAAGACACAAGCCCCAAAAGGGTGTCAACCCCTAAACAATGATTGGACAAGTACACTGAAGGTAGCTTCAATTGACCAATCTGTGTTTTACCTGCCCTTTTAGAACTGTATATAATGGCTACAGCTTAATTTGAAGGTAGGGATTTTGACACCAATGTCTCCAAAGTATTACCTCGTACTTTGTTACTGCTTATTCTTGAATTAAGAACTTTTACTGGACTATTTTTGAATAAAGAATTCTTTTGCATTGTTCTTGGATTATACACCTCCTTTTTTCTTACATCTGTCAAACAAAGTACTAATTCTCAAAGTACTCATCTAATCTTTTCAACCTTCATAATCTCCATTTCTAATATATGGCTTCTCTTATATGATATTCCTATCACAGTGGAAATAGTAGGCTAAAATGGCTAAAAAGCTGAAGCCACCCAACATCACAAAAAAATAAAATAAATAAATAAATCAATGCTAGTCTTCGGGGTTGAAGACTTGACATTCTAGTATAATGCCACGGCGTTAGCTGCAGGCCGGAGTGCAAAAGGCCTGCTATGTGAGGTTAGGAGTCCCTTTCCAAAAAAAAGTGTGTGTGTGTGTGTGTGTGTGTGTGTGGCCCTTGAACCCCAAACCTAACATCCAGTGTTCTCCTTCACATGAGCCAGGGAGTCAGTCTCCTTGTCCGGCTGGCCTGAATGTGCCTATAGGGCAGTCAATCCCATAAGCCCCTGCCTCAGCAGATGCGTCTCCCGTTTGAGTGACGGGTGGTGGGAGACGAAGGCTGGAGGTAGAACGCCCGCCAACCACACCAGCACCACCCGAGCATGACCCTTCCAGCTCTCACACGCTCTAGACCTCACATGTCGTCTGTCTGGTCAAAGGGGTCATCTTACCTCTCTCGGGAGAGAGGATAAACACCCATCCCCTACACACACACACGTCCATCCAGGTACAAAACACACACACACATGCACGCACGCATGCACGTAGCACACATACACACACAGAGACCACTAATGACACCCCTAAGCCTGACTTAAGGGAAAGCCTAGCCCGCCCTGCCCCTCAGTGCTTATGTAACACACTAGATATCCTAAACTGATTATCTGAACGTCTAGCCTATCTGCTTGTACCTGGAGAGGTGAGGTTAGGGTGGGGGTGCATACCACCAACACAAAAACAGGGGTCTTTATGATTAAGGCATTAAAGCCTTAGTGGAAAAAACAAATTAAAGACAGTGTGGTTTTATTTGAAAGTGCCCTATAGAGGGGTGTGGTGGTGCTGGTGGAGGGCTGGGAGTGACTGTCGGGGATGTACATTTGTCTGGAAAAGCAGGATGATCCAGGAAAGCCCCTTATGGAAGATTTTCCTGCCACTGGCTCAGGACCAGAGTTAAGTGAGATTGTCCACACTGCCAGGACCTGGGTGCCAAAACAAGGCCGGGGGGTGCAAAGCAAATTACACAACAGTCAACAGACACACAACAAGGGGTCACGGTCAGGAGCGTCTGTCTTAACGGGCTCAGCCAAAGGCCCTCAGAAAACAACCTACATACAAAGGCATCAGAGGTAATACAGAAATCAGACTGGCCTTCTCCCAAGCCAGTAATGATAGACATTTTTTTTCCAGTCAGTGCAATTAAGAGAAAGGCAAGAGATGTTCATGAACATCAGCTGATCTAAAGAAACATACATTCCCCATTACCCAAACAGCAAAACATGACAGCATTCACTAAGGCTAGGACGAAGGGAGGTTTTCAAACTTCCATACAATTTCTCTGCCCTTTGGTGCTAGACTTTGACCATGTTCAACCATAATTTAGCCAAAGCCTAATCATGATAATAGCCATGTGCTATGTTGTAGATTTGTGACACAGACTCTGATAAGCCACCCCACCTGGTCTGAAATATATACCAACTGATACAAAACCTTGCACCTACCAAAGTTAACTTTAGCACGTCACCAAGGAATAAACAAAAACTCCAACGCTGCACTTAACTAAACTCCAACACACACTAAACTAGGAGGACAACCTCCTTGGGAGCTTTCGGCCCCAACATGTAGTGTATGCAGTGGCACAAACACGCTGGTTACATCAGTCAGCCACTGTCTCTTCCCCAAGTCATCTTGGTGCACTGGTTGTGGAAGGGGACACTGGAGAAAGACATTGACTTACGGCATGTCTGATTGCGTAACCAATGATGATGCAAAAAGGGGCCAATTCATACAAGCCAGCTTTTATTTTATTTATTTTTTTAATTTAAGCACAGTATGCTTTTTGAGATCTTGGGATGCCTTATGTTAATGTATAATCATGACCACTGCTCTTTTTCACCCCGACTTCATCAAAACACTTTCACTGTTAGACTTCTCTCAAGTTAAAAAGGGTGGTTGCGTAAAAAATAAATAAATAAATAAAAAAAAGTTTTGATTCTCCTCATCATGTAAAATAAGCACATTTCAGATGAGAGTTCAGCTGAACACTGCATGACCTCCACGTATCCCCTACGTCTATTGTTCCATCTGACCTCTTTAAAGCAGCACCCAGGGATTTTCTTAAACTGTGGAGCTTTACACAAAGTCGTAAGTTTTTATTCTGTGACTTAACACCAGTGTCTATATTACAAGCTAAAGAGGAACTAGTGATGATTTTCGAAGAGATGTGTTTACTGACAAGCTGTCAAGCTTCATTTCATAACGCTCATGCATGTGACGGTTTTGAGTTCCATTTTTGGCAGGGTCACGATGGTGAAGTTGCAAGGTTGAGTTCTCAGTAATTAGCAGCCCTACTGAGGATTCACGAATCATTCTCCCTATTAAAAATCAGTTTAGCATCTGAATGACTTATCAGGGTAATATTCTTGTTCTGCATTATAGTACACTACTAAGTATGGAGGAGTAGAGAGAAACACGAAATGAAAGTTGAGCTTGAAGCTAGGCCACTGCAGAGTGAGGTGAATCCCAAAAGATCCTGAACATCTACAAAAAGTTGAAGCACTGATGCTGACAGAGCCTCGGAGGATGATTAGCCTCACCTCTATCTCTTGTCTCGAGCAGAACAGAATAAATACCACGTCGGACAAATGTGCACCGCTTTCACTTTCCAGCAAAAGGCAGGCGTGAGACACTGAGGGGGGAAGAGAAGGGTGGGCAGGCACTGAGGGGTGTGTATGTATGTGTATGTGTGTGTGGTGAGGGGGGGCTAAAAAGGGCATGCATAATTTAGCCACTCTTTTTAGCGTTGTCGGCGGGGTCCATCCTTGCCTGACGAGATTAATCGCTACAATGGGAGCTGAAGAGAGACGATGGAGACTGCCACAGAGAGAAAGAGAGGAGCCCAAAATCGGAGCGAAACATCGAGCTGACAGGATCTCGCCGCATGCAGAGGTCTGCCACCACAACAGCCAAATTCCAACATTATTAGTCAGCGCCTAGGTTTCAGGACCCCGTGAGGAGTGCTGAAAGAGGCTGTAAAGAGTGCCAATGGAGCTCATGCTGATGATGCTAGCAAAAGGAAATGCTGGGAGCTGAGAAGGGACTCATTCATATTATCAAACTTTTCTATGTTGGTCTTCGGCTAAATGACAAATAATACTGAGACAAATGAGTGAGGTCTTGTTTAGCATATTGGCAGCAAAGGGTAAAATTAAAGTTATGAAAAGTATCTATTAGGGTTGGGCGATATTTTTAATGTACCGGTATACCGGTATATATACTTCCAATGATAAGAAAAGGCCTTACACCGGTATAAATAATAATTAAAACGTAAAAGGAGTTGATGACACATTTTGTGTGCGACGCGTCACCGTCGCCACAGTTCACGAGCTTGTTATTTTTCTGTGACTAAACGAACGGTTTCTGATAGATCAAAATGAACATAAACCAGCAGGTTAAAACAGCGGTTAATGTATCAGTTGCTTGAAAAGTAAGGACCATGAACGATTTTGATCGTTTTTTTACCTGACAATTATGATCTTTTAATTCATAAAGATGTCCGGTGTACGCTCTGAACACGCTCTAAACACTTCGAAAGTGTGACGCTCTGAATAAACGAACGACAATTCTATCCACACTCAGAAAAGTTTTAAAGGAGAGTGTACTCAGAGAGCTCGGTTTGAGTGTCAATTTATGAACGCACCCTCTGTAAAAGACCCAATTTACGTTCTGGAGCACGTGAATGGTGTTTAATTTTTATTGCTGGAGCGCTGTCGGCCCGCGGGCCGCCTATTGAATAGGCCTGCACTAGATGTACTGCACAATTTGTTACCAATAAAGGTGCACTTTACAATTTAAGAGTGGTGTAGGCCTATTTAATTAAATGAGTTAAGTTTTGTCGTTTTTAATACCAGGCTCTGTTGAATTTAATCATATCGCCATACCGTGATACACACCAGCAAATATCGTGATACATGCTAAGGTCCATATCGCCCCAACCCTAATATCTATTATTTAAATATATTGCACATAGGCTACATACTGACCCATAGGACAGACCAATAAAACCTCCTCAGCCTCACTAGTCTTTCTTCTTAGTTTTCTGGCCGCAAAATGAACAATGCATTGTCATTCCCTGCAGGATTACCCTGGAGTGACAATGACATTGACCAAACACAGAGAGAGAGAGAGAGAGAGAGAGAGAGAGAGAGAGAGAGAGAGAGAGAGAGAAAGAGAAAGAGACAGAAAGAAAGAGAGACAGAAAGAAAGAGAGACAGAGAGAGCACACACACTTCTGGCAGTCACAGCAAGAGCATTTAAACTTCCCCAAAACAAGACCATCCCATCTGCAGGATGTCATGCAAGCAATTCACAACCACTTTAACTACACAAAACTCAATGTACATGCACTAAATAATAGAAAAACAACCATATGCTCCCTCTCCTCTAGCAGAGAAGAAGCAAAACCACATCTTTAACAGACAGTAGGCTACCACAGTAGTACCACAGATCATTTGAGATGATCACCAACATTTAGTGACTGAATCCTCCCCATGGAGGACCACAAATCATCAGACCCCAAGAGAGAGAAAAATCACCTCAGATTAGTTGAACCTAACAACCACTGACAACCACATCTCTTCGCCACACACCCCTTATATCCATTTGCTCCCTAACCTCACCCCCAACATCACCTTACCGTCATCACGCAATACACAGAAAACCGATCCAATCAACTGACTACTTAACCCTCCTGTGCACACACCAATTAGACTAGACCAAGTAAACTGATCAGATCAATAATTCGCAGACCCTTTCCACACAGGACACAGACAAAACCAGCCACCCCTCCCTGCCCAAATTCACCTTGCCCCCCTTGAGGGGCAGCGGTCCTCTCCTGGCTTCCCTCTTTAGCTGCTGCGGCAGTGGCGGCACGTTCTCCTTGGCCCAGGTCCTGTCCTTAGAGATGCTGACAAGGCCCCGCAGGACTATGGTCACAAACTTCTTCATGCTGCCCGGCACCGAGGTCAGTGGCCACGCATGAAGCAGCCGCCAGAAAGAGTGGCAGAGACGACACCAGGGGAGAGCGCAGGAGGAGGAAGAGGAGGAGGAGAGAGAGGATGAAACGACAGCAAGGTAAAGGAGAAGAGAAGAAGAGAAAAATAACAGAGAAGACAGCTGTGACCGAGAAGGAGAGGGAGGAAGAGGAGGAGGAGGAGCAGGAGGAGGCAACAGCAGCAGTCCTGCAGAGGAGCTTTCTGGAGTCTCACACTCTGAGCGAGTACCGACACCGAGCAAGCGCGGGTGTGTGTGTGTGTGTGTGTGACAGGAGGGGGGGCAGTGAGGGACAGAGAGAGGAAGAGGGCTCATCAAGCCATCTAGGAGAGTAATACAGTAGAATGGAGAATGGGTGGTGGTGGTTGGGGGTTTACCCAAAGGCCTGACTTCATAACAGTGGTCTCTCGGGGGGAAAAGTTGGGCATCAATGGAAAATAAGAGGGGTGTGTGTATGTTGGTGCGTGCGTGTGTGTGTGTAGAAAGTGGTAGTGTGTTATTGGGGAAGGAGGCTATTGGCAACGTGACAAACAGTCTGTCACACTGTGTCACTGTGATGGTATGTTTATCCACAATTCAATTTTAGCCTCACACACAGTAGTATTAGGCTACCCCCTATTCCATCATATCCTGCAAGTGTTTGTTTGGTGCTTTGATGGACTGGCGCTTGAAGAGAGAATCTGCACGCATCCATGACCCCTTGCTTTGCCCCTGTCTGAGCAGGGCGTTCAGCTGGTCATCACATCTGACAGCTTTGCTTACATCACCCCTCACTGCCTTCCATTCTGCTTGCAGGTAGGTGGAGGAGGGGAACCTGAACGTACTGTATGCCCATGTGGTCATTGGGGGAATTGAAAGCTTATATATGATCTGATCTGAGACTTTGGACCAAATGGACAAATTAAATCACCACACTCTCACATTCAGATGTCCAGCTGATCCAGACACTCCAAAATGATTTCCAAGACAGCAACATCAGAAATCACCAGCTCAGATAACCATGGATCAAAATCATAGATCACACTGGTGACAGGACAACATTTAGCCTTGCATTCACATCGTTCTCTATTCATGGAATATCAAAAAAATGAGCTCACTGGCATTAAAAATACAGCCAAAATCACCCCCTACTTATCCCCCTGGCTCATAAATACTGAATATTTTTTCCTCCTACTCAGATGCCAGTCTGTGATGCTGGATTACTTATCTACTGACAAATCCCTGAAATATTCCAAGAAAGATATATTGAAAAGATGGAGACTGCATTATGGATGGCAAAATTAAAGCAACGTGAAGTCTAAGAAGAAAGTTTTCCTCCTTGAACCTTCAAAGAGTTTTTAGTCCCTCCTTTAAGGACTTTAAGCACACTGGGCATGCTCCCTCATTTTGTGATGGGAGACGGGAATCAAACACGCAAAAAGAAGTGGTGCAATCCCTTTATACAGGCTGTCCTCTTGTCTAACTAAACAATAATCTAGTTTTTCCTGGCCTGCCTCTTTTCCTTTCCAGTAACAACTACATTTTAGATTCCACTGTAGCCTTTCAAATCACTGTTTGTGAACACACATACACACGCATGTGAAAAAAAATGCTGCCACTTGCACGCCACAGTGACACAACATGACAAAATAAGCCTAGTTGGCACTCACAACTTCGCATGCGTCAACGCGTCAAAGATGGAAAAACCCTGTGAGACCGAAGCAGCAACGCAATTCACAACTCAGCACAAAAAACATTGCTCTGATGAAGACATCACTTAGGCTAGTGACTTGCCTGTTAGCAGCCCGCCACTTTGGGCATGTTTACTGACAAGTAACATTATCAGGGCACAAGCCTCTACAACAGCAAAGTCATGGGACAGAAGTGACCTTGTGGAGCAGATGGCATTAAAAAAGTAGAGCAACTGAGCTGGCAGACATGCGTCTCCACCCCCCAGCACCCCCTACCCGAGTCCCCCATCTTGGAAATATGGCAAGTCTGCGTCCTTAGCATCCTTCAGTGAGGCGTGCAGCTGACACTAACTAAAACAGCTAGCCTCATCAAGGTCCTGCTTATTTTGATCCATCAACTCCTTCATTCAGAACTAAGAGGCACAAAGGTGGAATCCCGATGCCCCCTCTTAAACCCTAGGCCCTCAGCCCAAAAAATATTTACTGGCATGAAATAATCTTCACAACAGGCCAATTTATGCCAGTTTAGCCCATGAGGATTCAAAATTTAGGGTTAGGCAAGACAGAGAAAACTTATCTTTAGGTGTTTTGAGACTTCTTTACAGAAGTGTTTCTGATCAATATTTTGACCGACCGTACTGACATGGCAGCTACAAATCTCAACCAGGTCATGAAGGGCATGTAGAGTGTTTCACATAGAGTTTTCACATAGTGAAAAAAAATTCAGATTGGACAACAGACATTCTCTCAGATTGGGAATATGTTTGTGTTCAAGCAAAATGGCACCATTTTGTCCATCGGCCTAGATAATTTCATGCAGAGCAGGCAGAGGCATTCTACCACTACAAATTGGAGGATGAGGAGGTGGCACTGCATACATGACTCTAGCCATGCCAGTCTGCAGGATTAGCAGTCACTGTTCATTGGTTTCAGCCTTTCAAAAATCCTGCACAAGCACAAGACTTTGGCCCAAAGCCTGCATCCAGTCTCCAGTTTACTGAGAAAAAAAAAGAAAAGAAAAAAAAAAACGCAAGAGAAAAATGCAATCCTAATATCTGACAAGAAAAAATGTTGCAAATTATTAGACAAAAAAAAAAGTTTAGGCTTTAATCAGAACAAAGACAGTGAGCCTGGTGAAAAAGCTTGCTTTTGTTGGCAGCGTTTATTCATGAATACAATGAGAAACAAAAAAAGAAAAAGAAAATAGAAGGGGGAAAACTGCTCAAAGAAATCTTGAAGAGAGCAAAGCTGCAGTCTGAATTGAGCATCTTTAAATGGCAACATCAACAGAAAAGCCGCACGGCTATTAGGGACCCGAGGAAGGGCCACTCGCTCAGCAAGTCCGCTTCACTGGTTCAAAGCCCTTGTGACAAGAAGCATTCATATTTGAGGAGCTTCAGAATTCAAAGGGCGCAAACCCAGCTGACCACATTAAGAAAAGAGGCAGAATATGTGAATAATTGAAAGCAGGCTGACTGTGAAGTGAGACCATCCTCCAAGCCCAACAATCTCACACGCACATACACGCACACCAACACAAAAAACGTCCTAATAAACTGAGTGTCAAAACCTTCAGGTGCTCCACTTTTGACACAAACCTTGCTTGCTTCTTAAGCCAAAATGATCGTCAGCACAAATTCCAACAGCTCAAATTCAACAGCAACAAAAGACCAAACTGAGCTCTGGGCATTTTCCATTTCAGCACATTTGTCACAAGTCAGCTCATCTAGGACACAAACAGGCTCGCATGGCAGTGATTAGATCACATGATTGACTGAGGAGCAATGGCTAAGGCGCAGCATGAATCCAGGAAGGCCTGAATGCGAAGGCGAACTGACGATGCCGACAGATCGATCTCTGAATTCCCCCAACAACAGTGCATTAGCCAGCACAGGCCCTAGCATGGTCACCATTGGCTGGCACAGAGTCACATGACAAAGTCATTGGAGGAGGGGGAGCAGGGCATGGCGCTCTGGCTGGCTGGCTGTGTGACACTGATGCCACGGAGAAGCCGCAGGGCACCCCATGTCAACACCCGTGTGGATCTGCCAAGCGGGCAGCAGTCATTGGCCACTTTGTGTTCTATGATTCATCCTGATTGGCTGGAGGGGTGTAGGGAGGTGGGACCACTGCTTGCAAGGGTTTAGAACTTGCAACTAAGTGAAAAAGACCAGTGCCCCACAAAGTTAACTAAAATTTGACGCATTCCTGAAAAAGAACTGTCTGAAAGAGACAGAGACGCTTGAATAAAAGCAAGAAGCAACAAAAATGAAGAGAGTTTCTGAAACTGAATCATCCAACCCTCAGATACAAGGAGAAGATTGAAGGAAAAGATTGAAATAAAACATTTAGCGGATTTAGTTAGCCAACAGAGGGGGAGGAAGCAAATAATGGTCAATTTGTTTTACCCAGGTCCACCTGAACTCTGTCCAGTCTGACTCCTCCATTTCTGATCGCCAATAATTATGCAATTTCACTTACAATCTCTTCTCAGCAGTCCTCAGCACTGAAGCTTTTATGTCTCAAAGGTGCATCATCAAACACTTATCTGTGTCTCTGGGTGTTGTGCTTCCCCTAATTTACAATCTTTCCCCCAGATACAAAGACATATTTTTTAGAAATTAAACAGACTGACCGCATCTGACAATTATAGGCCTAGGAGGAAAAAGAGACAATCCCTTGATCGTAATCAATCCGCACTAATTAAAATTTAGCACAACTCCTGCTGAGTATGCCCCTCAAACAAACATGCGCACACACACGCGCACACACAATCAGGACAACAACCAGTACAGCACAGTCCCAAGGCATCCATGTGCATGTAAACACAAGTGAACAAACCCTTTTGATTTCGACTTGAAGGATTAGGCCTATATGATGGAATATTGTGCCTTTTTGTTCACAAACTCAGCCACCACACAGACCTAAGCCAATGCTTTCTAGAGTTGCTCAAGGTTTTCTGCGTCACAAACATTGTTGTCGAAAGTAGTGTAAAAATCACAAGAAAATTGCAAAATAAGGCCTCTCGACAGCAGGTTGGGGGAAAAAAAAAACAAACAAAAACAAAACACACACACAGCCAACATCTAAAGCAAGAAACCAGGAAACAACAATAATATCCTTAACTCTCATTTGCAACCTGACAGCTCGACAGAAAACAATACTCACAAACCTGTAAGTGTCCAACCATATTTGTGTTCCAGCTCCCACAGGAACAAAGCTGGAGGACAGCTCACCATGATGACACACAGAAGTCTGCCAAATATTTCTGGAGAGACAACTATTGCTGGAAGGGGGTGGGCGGTTGGAGGGCACTTGCAGAGGAATGCAATCAATGAGGGCCCCGCGTTACTCATCACCTCCCTACAAACACTGGCCACAGCACAGGTAGTGTGAGAACCCAACTGCATACCACAGAGAGGAGTGAAAAGGAGAGAAGAGAGTCTAACCTGGAGGGAATAATAAAAAAAAAAAATAGCATCAACTACTAGCTTAGTTTGTTGCCTCCATTTCCAGTTACTTCATGGAAAGCTGTGAATGTATTGCTGTTGTTCATTTAGCTGTTCTGCAGCAATCGTCCTGATGTCGCTGGTACATCTGCTCGTTTTGGACGAAACCGGACAAATAGCCTACAGTGCTACATCCTTCTGAGCAGACAGCTACCTCATCTCCAGTCCTCCCAAGCAGGACAGACCCCATGCCAACACACAGTTTGACAGTAAATAACTACCGGCTGTGTGCGTGTGTGAACGTTTGTGTGCCTGTGTGCAGCACGTGCGCGTGTGTGTGTAGGTACGTGTGTGCACAGTGCACTGACAGAGTGGTGGGACAGCTTGGCATATTCATCTCCAGCAGGGCGATTTATCAAGCTGGCTAAATTTCCCCTTGGGGTTTATTAACGGGTGCAGCCGGCTGAGCAAGTAAACACATCACTTATCCGCTAGTGCGTCCAGCACTTTGTCGATTCCCTGCTAACAAATTCCCAAAACCGGCCTGGCATGGCACCATTCTCCTGACTGTAACTGCCTGTAGAAAGGTGTGTGTAGACACAGCGATATAAGAGTAGGGAAAGTGGTAATGTGTTCTGTATGTTTTGAAAAAGTAATATCACAGCAACCGGTTAACATAGTGGGGGGAAAAAAGTATTTAAAAAATGGTTTATTACATGTATTTAAAGAATGTAGCCAGCAGACTGATTAGTGAAGTGAACGCTAATTATTGCAGCATCAGTGCAAACTTCACACTTCTGTAACATAGTTACAGAACCTAGTGTTGTCTCCAGGTCAGGATTAGACAATAAAAGACAAACAACTACTGTCAGCCAGTCATAGCCACCACTGCATTCCCAGATCCCAATTCAGACTTTGATTTTTATTTATTTTGCTCATATAAAGCAAGTTTCAGTCAGGGGAAATAAAAAACCCATAGAATTGGTACATTGAACAGGAAACACATGGAATACATTTGTTTCTGTTGTCCACTCTGGACCAAGTGTCAACAGCACTGTTTAAATATAAACTTTCTGACCAGTGAACATCGTTCTGCACAGAGCACCGGTATTTGCAGCGGTGTGCATGCATGTGTACATATTTTAACTCACATTTCTAGTTAGCATTCAAGTGCGTGTGGGTTTAAGTGTTAAACAATTACACTTCGCACAAGCTCGTGCACACTCGACACACGAAGCTCAAGCTCCGCTAATGCACGCCGCATGTCCCACCTCTAGCTCTTTCGAGGCAGATAGCCCGTGGGCTACCAAGAGGCGTTCCCACAATGCAACTCTGAATTCCCAGCGCTTTACTACAATCTAGGTCATGCCAGGCATTGCTCCTCTTGTTCATCTCTCTCTCTCTCTCGTGATGGGCTCTGATCTGGGAGCACATCAGAAAGCCCCTTTCACTCAATGCTGACTGGATGACGTTGATGGCCGTGGGAAAAAAGGCAAGTAACAAGATGTCACACCAACTCCTGTAATGCAGGTCAACACGCGCATACACACACACACACACACACACACAGAGGCCCATCAGTATTTTCCTGTCCTTTGAGCTATTTGTTTTAAAAAGGAGTGACTAATAAAGCTTGCATCTGAGGGAAGAATGCTAAAAGAGAGCAGGATCATAGCAGCTATGTACCCATTGTAGAGGAGTGATACCATTGTGTGAAGGCTCAGTGTCTCTGTGTAAGACACTGCCTCTCCTCATCAAAGAGAAAAATGGCTCTACGGTGCCCCCTCTCACACTGGGTGTGAAAAAGCCTGGCTAGTCCCCGAAGTCATTTTGAACCGGCTCTCCCAGGTTGCTTAACATCTATTTATAGACCTTTTAGGCCTGGAGGACAGAGAGCGGAAAGGGAGACAAACCAATCCGAAGAGTGCTTCTTTTAAATGCAAGGTTTCAAATCTGCCCAAGGTTTCTGGTTGGGTGAAACACACGTGTAGCACAAGAAATTTAGGCCACAGAGGGGGTGGGTTTAGCAAGGGCATGTGATGCCTACAATACAAGTGGAAAAGAGGGACAGGGGTCTGGGTGTGTATGATTTGGCAAGTAGGTTTAACATCCACAGGTGGAAGATTGACCCCGCGCTGACCTCCCAACTGACCTCAAGCCGATCCAGGTTAATGCTCAATCAGTCAACCACTCTGTTTCTTGGGGCCAAGGCTATACTAACCACTCTACATTTTCATAAACTTAATGCTGGATTTTTATAGCCAAATACATGCAGGGTTTCCTCCAGCACTTTACAGTTAAGATGGCCACCTTGACAACACCTCAGATTATATATATTTGGTATTGCAAACGTAACTTAAAAAGTTCTTTTCTAACTTAAGTGAGCTTGTACTTGTTAAACCAAGTTGCCATAGTTACACACAGACAACTCGGTGAAAGCAGAAAGTCATGATTAGCACAGTGTGTGTTCCATTTTTTACAGGTTGTCACTGAAAAGAATTTAGCCTCTTGTCTGGATCTGTTAAGCATCCCATTCACTGTTCTACACACACAAATTACTGGATGATCTGAGAGCAAACATGTTTCCCTTAAGTAAAGAAAAGTAAGGATAATGTGAATTAGTATCTAGCAAAGAAAACAAATGGCTCAATAGCTTTGGAAAATTGGCATGAACAAGGTGGGTGGGCTATCTTCTAAAGTCAACATAGGTGATTCAGGCATAAGTTAAACACACTAAAAATTCCAGTAATGACAGAACAGTGACACACCCAGCAATGAAACATGAAGTATAGATCTATTGAAAGTCTTACACGCTCACAAACAGACCACAAACACACTACCACAAGCAGAAAAAACACGCGGTCCTATCATGAGACAGAGATTAGATTTGCTGGACTTAATCTATGAATCTTGGCCATAATCACTCTTAATGGCCAGCTTGTTCTGTCAAGGCCAATCTCTCCAAGGAAACCGCTTTAGGCAGATCGTGCAAGTTTGCATCAGCACCCCTCTCCATAAATGGAAGGAAGGTAAAGCTTGAGATCAGGGTCACAGATTCCAATCTCAGAGGTGGCATATGTACATAGTGACATCCCTGTACAAGGCAGTAATGTAAGGTAATTGATATCATAATACCAGCTTGCCTCCTTAAAGGGATAGTTCAGTTTTTAACACATTGAGCCCCTTTCACAGGTTGTCTACAATGAAATAAAATGGTTTACACCAAAATCTTGATGATTGCTCCTGTCTCGGCTATTTGGGAAATATAGAATCGCCTCTGCCTGCCTTTAAAATGGCTAGCAATGGGCATGTGTTGTTTCTATCCTTTGAAGACTGGTTTTAAAAAAGTGCTACTCATGGAGTGATTAGTGGCGTTTGCTGATGTTCCAACCCAAGTATCGTGGCAAAATACAGTTTCTGTCATGTTTTATTTGCCATTTTGTAAGTCCCAAAGGGATCTATTTGCTCCTTCATATAAACAAAGTGCCAAATAAAACATGACAGAAGCTTCATTTCGCTACGATACATGTTTTGGAACATCATTGAGCACCACTAACCACTTGGTGAGTAGCACTTTTTTAAAACCAGTGTTTTAAGGATAGAAACAACACATGCCCATTGATAGCCATTTTGAAGGGAAGCAGAGGCAATTCTACATTTCCCAAATAGCCGAGACAGAAGCAATCGTCCAAATGTCAATGTCAACCACTTTATTGCATTTTAGAGAGCCTGTGAAAGGGGCTCAATGTGTTAAAAACCGAACTATCCCTTTAATTGACGAAGTAAGTAGGGTTAGAACTGTACTTTATCCAAATGTGTGTGCTGGGACCAAAAACAAGTGTAAATGGTAGAAATGGGACAGATTATTAAATTATTTATATTATTATTATTTTATATATACAAATGTTTGATATAATCCATCCACCCACATACAAGAATTAATCTGCAAAAAAAAAAAAAAGTGCCAAGCCTACAGTGTCATTAGTGTCACATCGTTAAGCTAATTGCACCCATTAATACGTTTTTATGGATTTGGTTTATGCCCTCAAGGTCAGGCAATGCCTTGCCAGAACACAGAAAAGTGACAATGGATCTAAGCCATTTGGCTAATCCCATAATCTAATCAAACATGAGCGCTTGTCACCACCACAGCTAATGGTAACATATTGCAGAGGGGTGTGTGTACATGGTTAAGTGAAAGTGTATGACAAACTGTATCTTCAGCAGACAGAAACCTAAGAGTTGGGAGGATCACTTATTACATTGTAAACAACAACAACAAAACAGATAGGCTATTCATCCTAAATCATAGGCTTATGCAAAGGACTAACGGTCACTGAGAATGCCATAAGTGTTCTTACCGGCATCATTTTTGCAGATTTCAAGGGAAAGGGGACATCAGAGCTTGAATATGGCCTGCAGCATAAGGATGTTGATAGTTACCCTGTCTCGAAACCACTTCAGAGGATTGATAATCGGGTGTCCCAATGGTTGGGAGTGACTCACAAGTCTGCAAGGAGAGTTATACCCAATAAAAAGTGTAAATAACTGGTTGGCCAAAAGAAACTACACATTCACATCAAACGTGCACATTGGTTTTGACACCCAAGTACCGTTAATGTTTAGAGGCGTCAGGTACTTGGTTGTAACTATGATTGTAACTTTAACTTTACCACACAGTAAACGGTGAAACATGGGAGGAGAAACACACCATAAGTAGGCTATGTTTTTACTGGGAAATTAATTCAGGGAAGGATTCATTATGTGCCATTACGTTAGCTGAATACCTCGGATAGGTTAGGTTAGCAGTCAAAACAAACAAATGTGAACTAGCCGTACGTAACTCTTCAACAAATAATCGATGTTTAAGTAAAAACTATACCTAAGGGCAATATATTGGCCATTGTTAATTTCAATTAAATATCTCCAGTGAAAACAATGACAGTATTATATAGGCGTAGGCCACTGTAGTCAGCGCGAAAGACCTTATTATTAGACGGTGAACTAGCTAGCAGCTAATTAGCAAGAAATGAATCTGTAGCGAATCTAGCGATAGTAGACTATCGCTTATGCATTCACAAGTAGGCTAAACATTTAAGCCACAATGCTTGTGTGCGGTTCAACATAGTATGAGTATTAATTAACTACTGACAATTGACTGAAATAAAGCACTAAAATACGGACAATATTTTTTATGGCATTTATATTTTAAATGTTTTCGTAATGTAATAGTACGATCATTGGGTGGCTAACGCTAACTCTCCGTCTTGCTAGCATATAATGGCTAGCTGGCATTGCAATACATCACAGAAAACTATGAACTGAACTAGCAAGACCAAGCTTTAAGAACCAGCGCACAAATTCACCGTCCTAAAAAGACGACTAGCTAGCAACATGAATAACAAAATCATACTATGTTCATAGCTGAGAATGTACAAGTAAAAATTACGCTTGTGAAACAAAATAGCTTGGCAACTCACCAAAATCATCCAGTCATGATGATACCATGACGTTGATGTTGTAATGTTTGTGCAAAAAATCTGTAACGCTATGTCTAGCTGTTAAGTTTATCTCGCTTATTAAGTCACCTAACTGTTGCGGAATATCTCCGTTTCAATTACGCGGAAAGGTCAAATATATGTATAGTACCAGCAACGTCAACTTAAAAACACCTGGACAAGCGAGGTACCGATGGCGTTGCCTAGCTAGCCTCTAGCGAGCTATCTGTCCAAGCGAAAGTGGAATGCGCGTTTCGAAACATCTGTCCGGGTGGTGGAATAAGTTTTCAGTAATTAATGTTAAGTAACAAAACAATTTCCAACTACTGATGTAATCAATGCCACTATTATGCCACAACAACGTAGCCAGAGCGATGGCCAGCTGTGTTTGATTCCCGATGTTTCTCTGGGCCAAGCAGCGCACAGGAATCCGACTGTCAGTGTAGTAAAAGTGATGTCACGCTGACGTGAAATGTCAAGAACACACGGTATGTAGCATCCATTTTTTTTCCCATAGGCATTCCTCACATGTGTAAAGTTATGATTTAATATTTTAAATAGAGCAGGCGTTTTTGAAAAATGCCAATCACCTCATATCATCTTTACTCTGTAAGAGAAAACAGTGTGGTACATTTTCCCTCATTCAGAAAAGTCAACAGGCCACAGATTCAGTCGAGGTCTCGTTAAACTTAAGGACATGAAGCCATTCAAGCCATGCTAGCTTTTTTTTTTACATAATAAAAACTCGGTTTTGACCGATTAAAGAAATACATTCATAGCCGTAAAACACAGGATTTTTTTTTACACAATTTTATTAACTGTACACAAGGTTTGTCGAGTTCCACTGATAACATTATCTCATGTACTAATGGAAATATACTGTTCATGGTTACTTTTTCATGTCTGACTTCAATTTAGCTTTCTCAAGTTCCAATTTTTCAATCTCTAGGTTGAGTTTTCGCTCCTCCAGGATCAGATTTTTGTGTTGCCTTTGCAAGATATCGCTCATGGTGATGTCACCCGCTTCTACAACTGGAATCGTTGCGGCGGCGGCTGCTGCTGATTTTGGGGCTGCACTATCGGCTGGCTTGGCGGTATGACTGGGGGCACTTTTCACAGCATGGGCACCTGGGAAACAAAAAAGGGATTGTTATTCAACATCGATTACACTTAACTTATGCTTATTGAGTAAACCCTCAACACAAAAAAAACCACACACTTGAAGGGATGTCTCAGCATCCACCTTGAAATACAAAATAGAGAAAGTACATTTTGCTTTTAGAATGATTGTGGATCAGTAAAAAGTACATTTATTAGTGCTGGAGTCACATCTGTCGGCTATAAAAAATGTAAAAAATATATATATATATATATTAAATAAGAATTAAATTGCTTTTGCACCCCAAACATTGACCACAGAAAGGATCAGTATGCATCCTATCCTGCCTAACAAGCATACATACTTTCACACCTGCCGTGTCAACGAAGTCTTCTGGACTGAAAAGATTTCCTTGTTCCATTTAGGCACTCCCTGCCTCAAGTTGTGCTAACTTTAAGTTAGATGGTCAGGATAGAGGTCATAGTGAAATTTCTCAAGCAAATCAGAAGTATAAGGTGTACACGTGGTATTAAATGAGGTGAGTAGGTTACAGTGAGAAAAGAAAACATGAATGCAAAGGTTCACTAATGTGTGACCCTGGACATTGGTGAGGAATTTTATCTAGTGTTAAAACACCCAACTGAGACGGATACATGCAGCCCACATGCATTCATGCATTTGTTTTACATGGTCATCGAGTGGCTCCTCCAGACATTTTCGAACTTCCTCCTGCCCCAGTTGTCTCCAGTATCTTCTGAATAGGCATTATTCCCACCATCCACCGAGGGGCAGTGTGAAACTAACAGATTATAGCTCCACAAATAAACATGGTTGGCTACTTGAGGGCCAACCTAAAATACAATGGTCATACCAACACAGGGCCTGCATCCCATTTGCTGGTCCAGATTTTAAACATCAACAACTGATTCTGTGCAAAGTGATATTTTAGTCCTACAGCTCCACCTACAGTCAGATTAAGGCAGCACAATTGTTCACAAAAGCACCATCTAGTGGCCAGAGGGGAGTGTAGTTATTTGGGGGGGGGGGGGGGGGGGTCTAAAGAATATGATTATGGTTTATTAGTCCAAAATCTCATTTAAAATAAGGACCTAATACAAAAAAATAAAAAATGAAATGGGATGACCATAGCAACCCGTCTACAAAGATCTGGAGCCTGTCCAGAAATACAAATCTAATGACAAATTATTTATGGTGGTCATTTACAGGCTTGAGCTAGATAAGACTTCGACTAGTTTAATATATAACTAGTATGAGTTTTAAAAAGTAAACGCAGATGATTACAACAATAGTAACAGTAATCTCAGCACATAATTTCTAGTATCTATTGATGTGTCCTAATATCTAATGTGTCTTAATATCTAACCAGGTAAATATTCTTACATCCTCTTTAGATCTTACAATAGTAATGAGGAAAAAAAATTAACAAATATTATCCTGTCCAAATATTTATTCCTAGTCCCTATATCACTGTTTATGCAACCGGCCAGAGAAATTATTTTTCTCCAACAAAATGAACAGAAAGAGATCCCTACTGTCATTCAGAGGCAAAAACAAAACTTCAAAGACGACAATGTTCTCATACTGTGACCTATCTGGTCACTTTATTGAATCGTTAAACAGACAGAGGAGACATCTTAAACGTAATACGAAAGGGATTTTTAGAAGCTTTTTAAACAAGAAGTTGGAGAGAGGGTGACAGCTCAGCATGGTGGTCAAATCAATGGGCAGGCTCTGCGAAGAATAAGAGCAGTTTCAATCAGTTGGAACTGATGTGATCATTGTAAAAACAGGGGCCGGTTGCATAAAAATACTTAAGACTGACGCTTCCATTTCTTTAAATGATCTGTGAATACATGCCTGACGCACAGCAAGCCATCTCAGCTTCTGATTTTCAAACTTGCCATCACTAGCTCCAATTCATCCAAACGGCAAACTGCGGTTGCGTTTACCATGTAATTGTTTTGCAAACTACCGAAAGATCTTTTCTGCTTTAGACAAAGAAATCAAATTGCCCTGAGGTGTGGTTGGCTATGTGGTTCAATTCTGCCGCATAAGAGTGCTTCATGAGACATCTGGTCAAACAAGTTTGGTTCTGAAATTTCGACTGTTAGTTCTGAAACAAACAGACTTAATACCCAAAGCTTATCATGGATATACACCTGCAAACAAAGCAAAAGACACAGGCACTACTAGCTATTTAGAAAAATTGCCAAGCTGATCTCTAGATTTGTATAGAACTTGTTTTGTCAAAAATTCTCTGATTCAATGTAATCTAAAAATCCATCTGGTACTTACCCTAGCTTGGGAAATACTTTTGCACAAAAAATTTTTTTCACACAACACGGTTCATTTTAAGAATATAAAACACACGGACTAGTGCTTTAAATTTAACTGAACATCTATAACAAAACAAGTAGAAAAATAGGTCACAAAGTTGTGTGATAATTTAGAGATGCAATGAAAATACACCCTTTAAGATAAAGTTGAACCTTGGATAACTTGTTTTGGATACAATACATTTCTTGACGAGAACACGGAGTGTAAAAAAAAATGTATATATATAAGCAGGATAAGAGGTTGAGCTTCTACTTTGGTCTAACTTTGACACATCAGCAAAATTCTTGGGGGAAAAAAGTAGTCTAAACATAACCCAAAGCCGCCAGAATAAGTCAATACCTTTCTGATGTCAGAACTCACTGCAAAGTAGTACTGATATTTAACCCTAAATTGTGTAGTGCCAATATATTAATTCAGAGCAAGTGACCGGATTAAACATTATCCAGAAACAAATAAAAAAGCAGACTTAATTTGTTAGCCATTAGCATTACCAACTTACATTAAAGCATCCTAAGGAAGAAAAGCACTCTGGTGCAAATTTCTACTTTAGTAGCAGCAATGGTGGTGATTGTCAGGCAGATATTTCAAGTTGTGGGTGAATACAAAAAAATATAGTAATAATTAAAAGACATGAAAATGTATATCTACACAAGACAACCTGTAAGCCGACTATCCCTATTCTAAGGTCAAGTAAAGGTCAAATGCTACCGCAGAAACATGTTTGTAAAGCTAGTAATATTAAATGCCATTTTACCAATCAATGAGATTAAATCCTATCAAGTTAAAAAAGGAAAATGTTCAAAGTTAACAGTAAAGTCAGTTTACTCCACGAATTGTTACATCAGTGTACACCTTACAACAAATTAGTGATGAGAATAAAGCTACACAAGTAAAGAAATAAAAAAAACTTATGGCAGGACAGAAATTGTTTTACCATGTTAAGAGAATGGCCTAACAAAGAGACACGGGCAAAATGATGACTGCAAAAAGCCACAAAGCATGCAACATATTTGTACTATGGCATGTGCTTGTGTACTGAGCTACTGTGACTCATCACTTACTTGAAAATATTATAAATATATTAAGAACCAAGGACATCCAAGCCCTCACACCTTTCTGTTTTAAGCCCTGTAAATGCCTACGGCAAGAGACAGGCTTCTTTGTTCACATGCCTTGCCTATACACCGAACTTCGGTGCTGCTAATCTAACTAAACTATTCTAACCTTACTGCAAACATGTTTCACACAAGGTGCAGACTCAACTCCCAACTTGTCAACCCCATTCTTGAACATGGTCATTAGAATGTCACCTGATAGAACTGATAGCTCCTCTTTTCATGCTAGGCACTCACCAGTGTCATGTTGACATAGCCAAACTATACATTATAACCATTTTTTTATTATTATTTATAACCTTCTAAAGATTCAAAGGTCCAATGTTCCACACTGTGAACACATTCAAATCCAGTGTAGTCATGTATGAGGCAGTCTACACACTGATTCTGTGAGAACGGAAGCTTTTCCAATTTCTTTATTAGCCAAGCCAACCTGTGTAGTTATCAAAAAAAAAAATCTGAATTCTCAAGAGCACTCAAATGTAGCGTCAAAATAGCATGATTCCCTGCTTGTTTAACTGATTCTTGATTGAGACCAAGTCTTAAAGCTTAATATGCAACCGGCCAAATGATTTCAATTTGTCAATGAATTTGCATAAGCTATAGTAAAGCTACATCATTATAAAAGCATGATTACGATTGTACTGTACACAATTTCTCTGGCAAATTTATTGTGAAGGAATATATTTGCACTAAGGTAGGGCTGGAGTACACTTACTTGAATCTACAGCAGCTTTCTTTCCTGTAGGGCAGAGAGAAAGACATAACTATTTTAGTCAACTTATTATGAAATCTAGGGCTGAGACAACTTAACCTACAGTAAGACAATGACAAGTGTAGAAACAAGTAACAGTGACAAACCTCTCAGCACTCCTATTCATTGACCTTTGGCTCACTTAGATGAAATGTATTCGTACCACATTATACTTGTACCACATTATGCTATAACCTACCCTTTCCTTTCTGCATAATGTTAGCCAACTTACCTCCGTAGGAGACCTTGTAATACAGGTACGTCATGATTCCTACACCAACCCACATCTCCTGATAGGCCTTGGTGTAGTACGGGCTCATTTTGGCCCACCAGCCCGCGAATGCGCCAGCCATCTGTGAAATTCATAACCAATACATTTCAATAAGACTGAAAATCGGCCATACATGCAACACCTAGCAGTGATGTCTCGTTTAAAAAAAACATACCGTTGTTAACGTGGGTTAGTGAATAATGTAATCTACGGTGCAATTAACTACTCATTTAAAGAAACTAAATATTGGTGACATTTACACGTCTTCGTGACATCGCTCGCGTGCACCAAAGTTTGCTAACTGGCTAACTTTTACAACCCTGTCAGCCGAAGACTAATTTCGGTCTTTTGAGAAAGACCTACGTAAACATACTTGACATCATTCATTGTAGAACAACCATCTCGAACGTTGCCAACGGTACAATGGATAAGATTAACGTGCATTCCATTAGGCGACTTTGTAAGTAGATGCAGATAACGTCGACATGTCAAACAAAACTGAATGAAGCTAACTAACGTTACCTAGCTGGCTAGCTGTCGTTTAGCTTAGTGAGGCCCTGTTGCAAGGTGAGAAATAGAGTTTCACGTCATTGAATGGGATCATTTAATATTATATTGTTACATCAATTTATCTTGCACATTGACACAATGTCTTCATCTTTACAAATATACAGGAAAAATTCCCAATAAAATACTACTCACCTTCACGTTCTGTGTGCAGTGCTCTGTCTGGAGGTCACGAATTCAGCGCTGTAACGCAAAGCTTTGTGGGAAATAAACTAGTGGCGGACGAGCGACGCTGATGCGTTTATATTAACTCATCGCCCCCTAGCGATAACCTCCATTCATGACCAATTACCTACTTCTTTCTATGTGAAAGAAAGAAGTAGGCCTAGCCTATGCAGAATACAGGGTGTAGACTCAGGATGGCGCTCTCTATCCTAAAATTGAAGTCACATTTTGTTAGGACTTGAAAGAGCATTTAATCCGTCCAGTAGAGGGTACCCTACCCTAGATGTGGTACAAATAGGTTGTAGTAGTCTTCTGTATTATCGTGATTAATCATATTGATTTCTAATAAACCACAATTTTGCCGGCTGAACCTATGTACACCTGAGTTAGCTCACAATTCAGTGGTCGACTAATATCAAAATCAGAATGAGCTGTTTCATCATCCCACTCACTCACTCATTTTGGACAGTAGGCTGCTGAAGTGGTTTGGACTGAGTGTCTTTGAAGATGTTGAATCCATTGTGCAATTGCTGATCTGTGTCCTGTTTATGGCTCTAAACCAAATTGTGATAAAGGAGCAGCGGATGGATTAAATGCTTTTGTGGTGGCAATGCTTCCACAGAAAGTACACCCTATGCTAAACTGGGCCTGTAACTTGTACAGTTTTGTTTAAGTTTTTGTGCTTACCATCTTTTTTCCTTTTCTGTTTCGTTGTTCTGGCTGCTGTGTTTGCACACTGATCTTCAATCAACTGCTTATTTTCCTCTCTAGTATTCTTCTTGTTGCCATGGTTGCCCAATGAGAGTAATGTCTGTTTTACACTCCTCTTTGGTTGTCTGCCCCATTTTTGGGTTTTGTCCCCTGCTGGCAGGGTGGGATGTCACAGGACCTCAACACACATCCACACAACTGTCTGATCACTGTGGTGTGCGCTGTGCGAACTATGCACACATGCAGACCTTTACATAGTTGACCATCACCCTTAGAGGGTCAGTGTGTCTTATCAGGTCATGGGAACTGTATTCCCATAAGGCCACAGTGTCACAGAGACATGAATTGAATAGACAGACAATATCAAAGATGATGTCTTTACTACTCAGAAAGTGATAGGCTGGATGAGGACTTTTGGGCTTTTTGCTTCACTGTGTCACACACACTCCCAAAAATCATGAAGCAATCTTTTTGTCAGTTTTGCAGGTTTATGGATAAATTAACCATGATTGTGAATCAAGCATGGACAGTAATTACGCAGTGGCAAAGAATTTATTTTAAACATACAGCAAATATACCATCTACTGAATATTTACTCGGCATGTTGACTTCTCTCCTATGATCCATATATGACACATATTTTTTTTATTCCAAAGATAAAAATCAGACCAACAAACATTAGACATCTTGATGTAGACAATAAACAAAAAAATCTATGTTTATCATCTCCAGCAGACCCATAAAGTTGTGTACAATACAAATATATGGGGTATCAGTGCTACAACTTTAGCTGGACTATGTTAAAAGGAGGCTGGCATGGACTGGTTGGAAAATCCAGATTGCTGGATGTAGTTGTTTGTGCTCCCTAAAGTTCATTGTGTGCAGATATCTGTGTTGTCCTTTCCCATTCAAAATGCTTTGCTTTGAGTGATGTCAGTTCTGTGAAAGGCCTTGTATAACCTGTAAGCTTAAGTTAGTGGGTCAGGTGGAAGATTTATACAGTTTTTTTTCCTGGAACTCAGGGTTGGGAGAAAAGGCTATGGCGTTTTTGCTATTTAACTGTTGGGAGTGTTATTGTGCAATTGAGCATAAGTGAGTAATTAATATACCAACTTTTTTGTAATAGTTTTTTGATGACTGTTTATGTTTTGGAGTTCTTCAATTAACTGAGATAGTTGAAGGGTGTTATTTTTTTTAATTGACTTTTTCTTTCATTCTTAGCTTGAGATGTTGACATTGAAGAGGTATTCAGAAGGATTTGGATTCGCAAGCTCCCTCAAATTAATTTGGAGACGAATGCCTTCTGGCCGTGTCTAGATAATTGGAAATGCTAGTTTTAGATACACTGACGTACTGTAGGGCTCGTATCATATCGGTCTGTGGCGTTATTTCGGGTGGCCCATTCTTTAGAATGTTGTAAATCTCTTCAGCTATTACTACTTGCATACACCCTGGGAATAGTGCAGTTATATCATGCACTCTGCAGAGCATGGACAGATATACTTCAGACAAACACAAGATATTCTGCAAGGCATCATATAGCTCCCAGCATTGGTATTGGTCGGCCATACAGGGAACAGTAGTTTGGCTTGGTGGGACTACCAGCACAGTGTTTGGGAGCAATTGACTGCAGACATATGGGGGGGACATAGCCCACTGGCCACTCACACATGTGTGTATAAATGAACTTTTCTTGTGACATCTACAGTAAATGAATGGCCATGTGACTATCTTAGGAAGGTTTTGCTTACGGATGTGTATGGGAAAAATGCTGATGCTTTAAAATGCTTTGAAAAATGCTTTAATTCTGATACAGGGATGCAAGCCAGGGATAGTGTAGTTTTTATTGTTAGATATTGCAGTTCACTGTGAAAGGCAGGGAAGGTCTGCAACACTGAGATATTGTTGTACCCTGTGTGAGCCAGGAGTAATTCTTGTTGTGTTTGTGGATCCTCCCTGCATTCTAATGTTGTGGTAGTCATACATGTTTAACAGTCAGGTTCAAAATATGCATTAACTTATACATTACCCTGACCACAGTGGCAGTTGCACTGATAATGACAATGACAGTCTGTAAGCGAACAACTGTGTCTAAATCCAAATGCAGCCCCCCACACCCTGTGCCCTAAGCCCTAAGTCCTAATTATTCAGCTTCATAATTGGCCAATTAGTAAAGGCTAAGCGCTAAGGGCTAGTGGGGTTGAGGGGTTGGATCACTGCCAGTGTCTTCCTGCATACAGTCGGTTATTGGTCTTCATGACAGGAAATCCCCTAAAGGGTGGTGCCGTAGGCCTCAGGGCAGTCACAGGGGAATGTGTGGCAGTAAGGCAGGCTCCAGTCTCGGGGGAGGGCATGGGGGCACACAGCGCTCAGGTGGCGGTCCACGTAGCTGGAGATGGTCGGGATCTCCTGCCGACGTCCCTCTCCCCCCTCGGCTCCAGGGGCGGGGGTTGGAGGGCTAGATGTGTCCCTGGGCGGGCTGTCACCGAGTCGATAGTCCGTAGAAGATGACGACGCAGTTCTGGGGGCCTGTCGTGGTGGCGATATGAGTGGGAATGAGGGGGGAGGCGGGAGCTGCCGTGTCCATGGGGGAGGCAGACGTCTCAGGGACCCCTCTTCTTCTCTGACCAGGAAGTCCCGGAGGATCTGTTTGAAGACGCACACCAGTTCCCAAGGGAGGAACTCGTTGGTGGCCAACACTTCCCGGAACCTAGTGGGCAGACCAGTGGACTTGTGAATGATTAACAGTTGTTCAATGTTCAAATGTTTGTGAAAATTGTTTAGAAAACAGCCTAGTTCCATCTAATGATTGTATGTCGTCTGTCTGTATTTTGCTCCTAACAACATGATTAATTCTGTGTCATGGAATTTTGAAATAAGCAGGCAAACGTTCACGTTTGTTTTGGGTCCCCAAATGTTTGCCACTGCCCTTCCTTAATTAAATGACTAAAACACTGTTTACTAAGCTTCTAGCAATTTTGGTTCATTAACAACCGCTAAAAAGCAAAGACTGTTTCATATTGAGTCATATTTAACCACTTTAATGATCTCCAAACTGATGGAAATGTAACAAATGTAACTAACTGCTTTTTAAAAGCGTGACAGAAAGGCCACAAAGTTTTACTAAAGCAAACATCTCCAGGCAGTCTTTCAGATGACATAAGGCACTGACTCAAATTGCACAGTTCAAGAGAGTTCACACATTATTCTGATATTTGTCATTCCAGCCCACTAATTATTCGTAAATCCAATGTTATAGTCAACAATATCAATAAGTAGAAATAAAGAACGGGGAACCTCCCTTTCTGGACAGGCCATCATGGAATCTAATAATTCTATAGTATCATTCTATAATTCTGTCCTTTATGATGGCACTGTAAATGTAAACAAACTCAAATAAAGAGCAAGCTAGCCATCTCTGAAGGTGTCCAGTACAGGAAGTAAAAGTAAGTAAATACTTTTGTAAATGTACTTTTAATTCAGTTGTTTTTGCAGAGGCTGCTGGCTTACCTGGAAAGCACGACAGCAGTGTGTGAGGGTGGCACGCGGGCACATAGACGCTCCAGTTGCCGCCTCTCAGCGCTGGGCATGAGCGGGCGCGGCATGGCGTGAGGCGGCGGCGGGCGGCGGCAACCCTGGGAACCTCGGCGAGACAGGTACAGGTGCCAGGCCTCGTCTCGCAACAGGCACTCCTTCTGTTCCAGGTGCCAGAGAAGCTCACGGAGGAGCACACCGTTGGGCAGGCATCCCGAGGCAGAGTGGGAGCGCGAAGCCCCGGACCTTTCTGCATCCACGCGAGGCCACCTCATCCAGCCAAAGAGTTGCATGGGTGAGCTAAGGACACAGGAAAGTGAACATGTGACTGAAAGGCTTTTGGTAGATTAGAAGAACCACTACAATGACCTTGAGTGACCTCTAAACCTACCACATTGTCAAAACTGAAATGCAAAGGTGAGCTGGAGACAGAAGGAAGTAAAAGAAAGTATAGAGTGACTAATATTTAGCAAATGCATGATAGGAGGTCATGCCCAAGAGATTTGCATCTGGGTCTGAACATATTACCTGATATAGGGCAACTAACAAACAAGCTAACATTAACTAAATAAGGCATAGAAAAATAAAACTGACAGTAAGTTAAATTATTGTTAGCTGCTGGTCATCATGTTAATTTTGCCGATAATGGTGAAAGGGTCTTTCTGAATAAAAAATAAAAATAAATACTACAGTTCTATGTTCTTCTACTTCTATCTATTCTATCTCCTTCTTTCTAATAAGCTGCCCTATGACCTACTGAAAGCCAGGATAGAATACATTATAAATGGTAAGGAATTGATCAGAGAATTGATGGAGAATTGGACCAATAAACAGAATTCACAGTGCTTTAAATCTATGTAAAATGGTGCACCTGACTGTAAATCTTGTCTGAATGTAAGATTCTTGACAGGTAACCTTGAGTTACCTGTAAACCAGTGATGGACTGGGGGAAAAACAGCGTTGGCTTTTGCACACACCTAGTAATAACTTTTTAAACTTTTATTGCACACAAGGAACAAAACTTATAGCCTTAGTGTTAGTGCACAATTAATTAACCATGAATAGACCATTAGGGCCAGCCTCTCCATTATAAAAGCATGTGTTTTACCGCCATACATTGCTTTTCTCCGCAACCCTACATTCAGTATCCGTGTCTGATTGTTCATCCCTCTTTTTTCTCATTTTCTTTTTCACTATCCTGTCTTTCTTCCAGATGTGCTGGCTCACCAGTGTCGCTAGCATCATTAATGCTAATGTTAGCACTGATTAGCCAACAGTGCCCTTTCCAACAGTGTCCTCTCTTTTTCTCTGCTCTTCCTTGTGGTGTTTGGTGCCATAATTTCTTAATCTGTCAACATAACCAGCAATGTACAACTTCCAACTCAACAACCCAAACGCAGACGCAATTTACTCAATTCTGCTTGGAAAGAAATTGCTTTCTTGTAACTTTCGCAATCAATTGAATGAAAAAGACATAAATTAGATTTAATTTATTTCACACCTTAAACATAATAATATATCAGCCAAATATAATATTGATAATACATTAATAATATACTTGGCTACAAAGCGGTAGGCTAGGCTGACATAAAACTTGAAGGTCACCTCAACTGTAAAGAGTTACCCCTCATGAGAGGTCATGAACCCCCTGGCACCTGTGCCTAAATGCCAAACCGCCGTCCATTGTAAACATTTGCATTGAAACATCAATCCCCAAAGCTGTTGATTAATGCTGTGTATCCCTGACTGTGAATCTCTTGGTGTAAACTAGCACTGATGCTTGAGGGGAGCTGGGAGCAGCTGATCATAAGTACAGCGGGAGAACGTTGAAGCCATTTCCTCTCATTACACAGGGTGCAGTAATTACAGCGCTGCTTAAATGCACTTATTTCTCACAGACTGAGTACATGCATGCACACATGCTGATGCACACACACACACACACACACACACACACATGCACACACACTTACAGACTCCTACACACAAATCACAAGCTCACACACAGCTACACACATGAACACCCACAGACACATACAGTACACACTCACAGACAAACAACTGCATACATACACACACACACACACACACACACACACACAAACACACCATACACATGCAGTTCACTGTTACAGCTCTTGTAGCCTGGAGAAAAATAGAATGCAAGAAGACAGTGCTGTGCAGTGAATGGTTTAGACTCTTGCCCCGTCTCCTGTCAGCCACCCCTACAGTCTATTGCCTAGCTATAGCATACAGGACATCAGCAAAAGTTTGATATGCCGTTCCAAGAGAAGCCATGTCTCAGAGGGGAAGGAGGGCTTGCAAGACATCACTCAAATGGTAAACAGGGCCACAGATGCGCTCGCTTGCCTTACGTAACAAAAGTCAGTGACAAGAAAGTCTATAGGGTTCGAAAAAAAAATGGGCTGTTGATTGGGTATGTTGATGTAGTGCAATGCCATACCGTACACAAACACAACACAACACAACACACTACAAAAGCTGATGTATAGGGCTAAAAGAGAAATGGGCTATTGATGTTGATATTGCTGCAATGCCATACACAAACACACAACAACACAACAAACACTGAAACAATAGAAAATATCACACACTTGTTGGAGTCATTTCAATGACAATGAATAAAGTTTAGCTTTATCAGAGCACTGACATACACTGGCATGTAGAAATGAGAGGCACTAAGCATGTTCCCCTGTTTATTCATTCCTATAGTAGCTATACATTAAAACCTCACTTGAACAATGCCATCAGCACAAGCTACAGACAGAATTGGGGCAAGGGTAAGAGAAACCTAGACAGACAGCATGGTACAGAGAGAGTTAGAGAGAAAGCAAGAGAGAGGGATGAAAAGATTCAGATGGTGAAAAAGGAGGACACACTAGTAACAGGAAAATAGAGGAAATAGCGGAAAACACACACATGGTGCCACAGATGTGTGTGTGTGCGCTTGTGTGTGTAAGAGAGAGAAAGGAGAGAGGGGGAAACAAAAGAGTAAAAGAAAAACAGAAAACTCGTTCACAAGTTCACCTTACCTGGAGCTGCTCGATGGCTGTTGTCCATGCCGTTGATGTCCCTCCATGTCTCACTCACAGAGCGCGTCCAGCGACATCCGCCACGTCCCCCCAGTGTGAGAGCTCAGTGTGGACAGCACACACAAACACACACACACACACACACACACACAGATCCACAAGTTTGGAGGAGCGCTCAGAACAGAGCAGCTTGATTTTGCATTTACAGAATGACAGGAATTGGCCAGGAAAGATACAGTAGGAGAGAGAGGGAGAAAGAAAGAAAGAGTGAGTGATAGATACAGAATGAAAGGTATATAGCTGAGTGAGAAAACAAGGGAACAGCGAGGATGTGTGTGTGTG
>JAGFZM010001051.1:138421-156044 GCA_017657215.1 Limnothrissa miodon | reverse complement strand
AGTGTTATTTGCCAGCTTTAAGTAAAGTGACAAAAACATGACACTATCATAAACAGATATAAGTATGAGCATAAAAAGCACTAAAATGTTCAGTAGCCTATTGTTATAATTGAAAAACCAGCATGTTATTGTATGATAGTGACATACACAGTCTTTATTGGAACATTCCACCTTTTTATGATATGGGTTATTTACCCTCTCACATGGAATTGCACATGTGTTGAAAAAACATTTTAGCTTAAGTGCATGCATTTTCCTAGTCTGGTAACCCCAAGATTAACCTTTTTTAAGCTAAACGAGTGCAAAACAAAACTAAACGAGTGCAAAGTAATTTCGGACTGTTGTTGTCCTATTTCCTGTATTTTGTTCCAATAAAAAAATTCCTTTCCTTTCGTATTTACTGAGTTAATTGTGCCTCATAATTGTTTATTATGATCTTATATCTACTTATAACCACAGCTCATTTGTACTACTTTACCTAAAGCTGACAAGTAACACCTATGATATTACCATAGTGCTTTATAATATTGTGCACATGGGGTAAAGATACCAGACTCTGTTCAATGCACCTTTAATTACTCCTAGTACTTATATCTGTTTATAATAGTGTCATGTTTTTGTCACTTTACTTAAAGCTGGCAAATAACACTTATGAAATTGCATAGCTATTCATAATTATGTGCTATAGGTTATTGTAAATACTTATGTCTACAGATACAACACTATAGCAGAATTCAAAACTCACGATGCATCACTATATGGATTTAGAAAAGAAAAGAAGTTATACTGCATTATAAAACTTGACAAGTGAATAGGCAGACACTGATATATTTATAATGCATTATTCAGATTTCAATTATAATCATTCATAATTTGTTATCATAATGCATCATAACGTTTGTTATGATGAGTTGTAAATACATATAGGTGGTTATAATGAGCATTACAATGCTTTACAGACGCATTATAAAATACTATGAATGCATTCATAGGGCATTATAAATACAACCTTCATAGAAAGTGTTACCGAAAATTCATATTCTACATGGCATGACCGAGACCTACGATACAAACTTTGAATCTGTAGCTGCTTTGGTCTGTAGCTTAAACGGTTACAGCGTAATTACATTTTTTTGCTGCTCTCACTCTAGCAGCCTAGAGTGGAGGGCGTCATTATCGCATCATCACTCCAACATTCCACCATTCATTTTCTATGGGCAAAAAACGTCAGGAAAACAGGGATTACGGACGAACGACAAGAGGTATCAACAAGCTGAATGTAAGCACACCATTCGAGATTAGGCCGGACGTCTCAGAGTTTGAACGGTGTCTATCTCGAAAGCCCTAGGAGGAGTAGTCGGACGAAAAACTGGTCGGACAGTTGAATAAACTTAAGAAGAACAGTATTGGCCTTGCCATTAGGGCAAGACCACAATAAATAAAAAGCAAAAAAGAAAGACAACCAAATTAGAAGCCAACTCTTGGTACTGAGCAGGACTGTGATCAGGGTTTCATTTTGTAGTTCGTCAATGAGGTGACATAGAGAGGCAAAGAATGCATTTAGCTTTTTATTGGTTTCAAACTGCTCCAACAGTGTTGACGCACATCATCTGCTGTGAAGTACGTCTGTCGGGGACGTGGCGGGATGCTTTGTGGCTTCACGGCTTCTCCCCTCCCTACTCTCTGACAGACAACGAGTGCGTTTGACGCGCTATGGTGGAGGCGGGCATCGCCGCGGGCGCGTCGACACACCCGGGGCCCCCGCGTACAGTAAATCACTTCCTGGAGAGCCGGCAGTTTGGAGTTCATTGTTTCAATTAGAGGGGAGAAGAGGGGACGGTGCTGATGACTCCGAGATTGCATTTGGAATTTGAATAGTTTGCTTCATAGCCTCAGCAGGAGCGGAATAATGGAGCGGGCGTCTAAACTGCTCTTAGGGATTATTAAAAATGCATTGTCATGCAGCAATTTAGGTTTCACAGTTTGTGAAACTCATGAATAAATTAATATCACCTACACTGTTGCCTGCTCGGGCATAATATTGTACTAACAATGCCAGCCTTTATGTATGGATCTCGGTAATCTTATTACACAGACAAAGAGCCTACACCCTCACTTTACATGCCGTAATGGATATATTGCTAAAGGCTGCTCATTAAAACGCCTTTGTACAACTCACATTGTCCAGGCCATATCGCTTAAGTATCTCTGTTTGACAATTGTGTTACGTTTTGTTTTTTGCCTTTCATGGATTGATTAGCAGACGGGCCTTTTGGTCTCTTTTTTTTTGTCTGCACTTGTCACACCCAAAGGTTGTGCCTTTTTTTTTTTCAAATGTGTTGTGGTCATTGTGGTCATACGCTTGACAACTGCTGCCTACGAATACAATGGCCAAATGGAATGGGCTAAATAACAGGAGGGAAAATAGTTTTATGTGTCTCAGGGTGAAGCTTTTACAGTTCCTTGGATGGACAGGTACAACCTGCTATTTTCTCAGACCAAAGGATCCCATATCCGCATATGTACACAAGTCCCATGGCATTGAACAGTTGTTCAAATGATCGGTCTGTGGCAGGAAGAAGCTCAGCAGTTTTCCTAGCTTGGTAGAATCTTTCAAAGAGCCACGAGATAGAAAATGGAGGCTAAACTAAGACTGTCTGACCCTCGGTATAATCTCTCGCCACACAGGTGTTCAGTAAGATGGGTATCCCCCAGGTGCGCAACCTGGCACTACCGTCACCTGACCAAATGCCCGCTAGCTTTCACACCAAGATCGCCCTGATTGGCTGTGGACCGGCCAGCATCAGCTGTGGCTCCTTCCTCGCTCGCCTGGGCTACGACGACATCACCATCTTCGAGAAGCAGATGTACATCGGCGGGCTGAGGTCAGTAGACTGCCTGCACATCTGTCTGTCCACACACACACACACACACACTCATACATACACACACATTTCAGCACCTCCGTACCTTCTTAACTTAATTCACTCTCCGCTGATGCAGTACAGACCCCCGCGCTCAAAATTCTCATCCTACCAGGGGGGAGCCAATGCTACTAAAGGGCATTGTTGATCATGCTTGGCTGGATCGATCTGTTGCACATTGTATAAGGTCAGAATAACTAATGAGTGGCCGGCGTAATTGGGAATATTCATCTCTCAAATGCCGAGCGCTCGACGGGCCTTATCAATTACATATTCCTGGGCTTCCGCCGCCGCCTTGGAAGCCAGGCTGACCGCACCGGCTCAGGAGAGACTTATGAATGTCCAGAGGAGGTCTGACGCCCGTCGGCCAAGTGGGAATTGAGACGGAGCGAGCCAACAGCCCGGTGGGGCAGGCTGGGATAGCGCAGGAAGACGTGAAAAAGAGATCTGCTCACATCCACCTCCCCCACCCCCCAACCACCACCACCACACCTCACCCCACCCCAAACATCAAATGGAATAAGAGAGACGAACAGGTCCTCTATGAGTTGAGAGAGAATTTTTCGCTCGTTTTTTTTTTTTTTTTTTTATGTGCTGTGGTCTTGTCTTCTTTTCGTTTTTCAGCCCTATGCTTTTTAGATTCCTGTGGGAGCCTTTTCTCTTCTTCCCTTCTCTTTTTTTTCCTTGTGGTTTTTCCCTTCTCTCCTCTTCTCTCTTTATCCGTGTCCATCTCTCATTTATTCTCTTTCTTTCTTTCTTCTCATTGTGCAGCTCTGCGGAGATCCCTCAGTTCCGCCTGCCCTTCGAGGTGGTGCAGTTTGAGGTGGAGCTGATGAAGGACCTGGGAGTCAAGGTAATGAGAGCCATGCCACGTCTGCTCAACCTCCTTTCGCTCTTCTCTCTTCTCCCCTCCTCTTCCCCCTTCCATTCCTCCTTCCCTCCCTCCCTAACTGACTTTTACCTCTCTCTCTCTCTTTCTATTTGTTGTCCCTACCTCCTCTCCGTCACACAACCTCTCCCTCCCCCACTTCCTGAGTTCCCATCAGAGCCGGGCGGCAGGAGACAGGTCTCCGAGACACTCAGCAGCCCAAATGTCAGCCGCATTAATAAAGAACAATTAAAAGCTGCATTAGGGAAGCAGACCAGCGCAAGCTTAACCATCCCCACCCCACCATCACCTCATCACCACCCCCCCCCAACACACACCACACACCCCACACACTCACACACACACACAAACACATCCCAACCTCCACCTCTTTTCTTGAGCTGCACTTCTCTGTGTCTGTCTGTCGTCTGAATGCAGCCGCGGTGAGAAAGGGCAATCGATAGTCCTTATCCGGACACACCTGCTCTGTCTCAGCGCAGCCGGAAACACTCGGTTGTTCAAAAGTGGCCGTGGGTGGTCGTTTGGCAGCAGTGACAGATAGATACTGAGTTAGCAATGGTGTGAAGAGCAACAAGAGAGGACGTAAACAGAAACATGAGGCTTGTGGGTAGGCAGGCGGGCACCATTTGCATGCGCTGCAGTTGCTGAACAAGCAGTGAGCGCTTTGGCGCAGAGCAGAGCGGGCGCTGTGTACGCTGGATGCGTGGCGTAACCTTTGGAGAGCCGGCATTAATGCGATGGGCAGCGATGGAGAGGCTGAGTCAGTGTGGCTGACGCCAGCACAGCAAGCAGAACAGCCTGTGCAAATTCAACCCCTGCAAGACAGTCCCAGCCCCGCTGTATCCCTACAGATCCATTATGCATGCTGCCACTACTGACCAATCCATTCCCCCAGCTCTCCACCTCTCCCCCCTTTTCTCTCTTGCTCGTTCTCTCTTTTTTTTTCTCCCAGTCTATAAGCCCAGGATTGCTCTCCTTTCTTTCTCTCTGTCTCTCTTTCTTTTTTCTGTACTTTGTTTTCTCTCCATCTTCTTTTCTCTTTCTCATTCTCGATACATATAGATGCACACTGTCTATATATAACCCCCTGTCTTTCACTTCTCCTTGTGCTCTCCCTGGGTGTGTGTATCTGTGCCTGTGTGTGTGTCTCTTCAGCTGGATGTTACCTGCTGTGCAGCTGTCATTGTAAAGCCCTGTGTCTCTCTGTGTGTGTGTGAATGTGTTTCTGCGTGTGTGTGTGTGGGTGTCTGTCTGTCTTTTTCAGATCAAGTGTGAGAAGGGACTGGGCCAGGACGGCATGACACTGCTCTCCCTCAAAGAAGACGGATACAAAGCCATCTTCATTGGCATTGGTCTGTTTCTCCCTTATCTTTTCCTGCTGTCTTCTCTAGCACTCTTTTTTTTTGCCTCTGGTCTCCCCTGGCCCTCCATCTTGACGAGAGAGAAAGAGAGAGAAAGAGAGAGAGAGAGAGAGAGAGAGAGAGAGAGTTTGATTGGGAGGGTGGAGACGAGGGTTTCGGGAAACACTGTTTTTTCTTTAGTGGTCAGGAGGCTGTTTTGTTCAATCCACCACCTAACATCTGAGCAAATAAGGCAATGAGGACGTTTAGAAATACTCGCTGCCCATGTCCACTAATGGCTCTTGCCTTGCTCATCCATTTGCCTCACTCTCACCATACAGCCGGAACCACCACTGGTACCGCCACCCACCTAACCCAACCCTTGCCGGGCCTCATTCAGTCCATGAGTCAATATTTCACTCCCCTTCTTTTCTCCCTCTCTCCGTTCTCCCTTCTGTGTGCTATCGTTCCTGTGTTCTGACCACACACTGCTTCGTGTGGGAGGCTTTCCCTCTACACTGCACCCCCCCCCCCCCCACTGAGACTGCACCGCACCTTGCACTCGTTGACCCCGAAGGCTCTTTAGCCACGTACTGGAGCTTATCTATCGGCACAATGCTGTCTGATAACATCCACCTCCCTGTGTCACAGTTGCTTTTCAGAACGCAAAAGCTACCCCCGATAACGTAAGGACAACTTACAGTGAATGTTTCTCCACCACTTTCTGAGCCGCCACCCTTTTTCCATCTCTCTCCTTCTGGCATTTCTCTCTCTCTCTTATTTATATTGACATTATAACTGTGGATTATATAAGCAGTGACCTTCGAACCTCTTGAATCAATAATTATTGTATTTATCTCTACCCTCCACCTGTGTCTGCCTCCTCCTTTATACCTCCCTTTAACCTTGATGCAGTCTTTTCTTTCTTTCCTTTCTTTCCTTCGCCGTTTGCTCTCTCTCTCTCTCCCCATGAGCACTGTGTTTTTTCTCTCTCTCTCTCTCTCTCTCTCCTGCAACCTGCTGAGATTCCAGTTTAATGATTTTCTGTGAAACGTGGAGCATTTTCCTGACGCTCTACCTTCTTAGCATTGGATGAGACGTTGGTAATGTTGGTATTCAGAGCAGCTGTTAGCTGCTGGCTACACACCACCTGAAAAGGTTCTTTACCTCATTAAAATCAATCAAAGAGGCACTTTTTTACGTACTGGTGTATTTCAAATTATGCTACCTTCTATGCGCAGAAAGTTATATTTACTAAAATAAAAAAGGGTTGTTAAGACCGTAATTTTGCTTTTTATGAGAAGAAAATATACCCTGCTGTTTTTGAATTGATTTGAGGATTTCAAACCTTCCTTGAAGCTGTCTTATCTGTTTGTTTTATTGTACCAAACAGCATAAAGGCAAAGAAAAAAAGAGAAATGTATTATTCATTGTTTCAAAATGCTTCAAGTCTTCTGATAAGGGCGTCTCTAATTACCAAGACTCCTTTACTCAAAGCATTTTGGGAGTTCTCCGTCACAAAAGGATGCAAAGGAATTTTCAATTCCCAGTGAGACAGAAAGAGAAAGAGAGAGAGAGAGAGAGAGAGAGAGAGAAAGAGAGCAACTCTGCCATGTTTGCAATTAATTTCTATGATTTCATATTAGTCCTTTTACAGGCTTTTTAAATGTCATCCTCTGCCATGATTGACATGCAAATTTATCCCTGGCTCTGGGGGTGAATAGAGGGAAGGTTGAGGCAGGCAGATAAGGCCATTGTTTCCTAGGCTGTAGGCCGGGAGGGGGAAGGGAGCACCGGTGGGGGACGGTGGAGGAGATGGAGGAGAGGCCAGGGAGGCTCTGGACTTCAGCGGCTTTAAAGACCACGTTAACCCTTCAGTTGCCGCCGCCACTGCCACAGTGGGTCCTCTGTGATGTAGCCAAGCCGCTCTGAGGTCTGGCCTTTGATATCAGGCCACAGCTAACACGGCAAACGTGCCAGGCCCACACGCACGCACACACCCAAACCTACACACACACACACACACACACACATACACTCACACACACACACACACACACACACACACTCAGACCCACACACACACACACAGACACCCATGTACACACAAGTGTGTTTGTCGCTCATGGTCGGCGGAATGCAGACAGGCGTGCAGATGTTTCAAAAGACGGGAGGGTTCAAAGGAAAAACGTGTTGATTTGACTGGAACACCATGAAAGGGAGGCGTGATCAAATTTTTTTGTGAGAAGAGAGAAAGAGAGAGAGAGAGAGGAAAAGAGAAAGAACGAGGGAGGGGAGTAGGGGGTAGAAAAAATAGCAATGTTAAAAACAGCGGGGACAGAGCTGAACAAGGAATGAAAAGATCAGGAGATGATGGAGAGACTCGAAAATGGATTTTTTATTGAGTGTTTGAAAGGCTCTGATATATTCCCAGAGAAAGCCTTCAAGATTTAAAGAGAAGGCTGATCGATGGCTGCACGCCATGCTCCAAAACCAAATATGACTTCTGCACAATTAGCCCATATGATGATGTATCAATCACTGCACATCAAAGACGGAGATGTGAGACAAACATTGTCCCCTAGCGCTTTTGAAGTCCCACCTTCATGGCAGATGTCACAATGACTCTTTTCTCCATCTGCCACAAAGCCCCAAACCCAGCGGCATCGATTAGCTGCTACTAGCAAGACGGGACTCAGCCTAGAGGAGGGGAGAAGAAGAAGAAAATAAAAACAGGTCCATTTTCTCATAACACCCTCTTTGGGAGTGTTCTCCTTTCTTTCTCTCTGTCTCTCACCCTGTCTTTCATTCTCTCTTCGTTCTGTGTGTCTGTCTCTCTTTTACCCCTGGTCTTTCATCATGACAAGGTTAATGAAAAGCAAGGGGAAGAGGGCATGCGCATCACTGGGGGTCTTTATTTATGTTAAATCTTAATGTACTTAGTGTGCCTGTGCATGATTTAACTCTGTGCCCTTGATTCCTGTTCATCTTTGCGCAATTCATAAGGGTGAGGGGGGTCAGGGGCTGTGCGCTGAATAAAAGTCCCCACACACACACACACTCTCTCCCCCCATCCCAACACACACACACACAAACACACACACACACACTCTCTCACCACTCTGCACACCATGTTACCCTTTCCATGCCCTCTCCTCATCCTGCTCACAAACGCACGTACGTGCGCACACACACACACACACACACACTGGAGGGAGAGGCACATTGAGCTGTGCTGTGTTGCCTCTGACTCTGACTCTCTCCTCTTCTCTCCTCTCCTCTTCTCTCTTCTCCTCTCCTCTCCTCTCCCCCTGGCCTGCTGATGGCTACTGATAACATGTGATTAACGAGCACCCCAACCAGCCTGCGAATGAAAACATCTGCAACAGATGATTTATTATTTTTTGTTCTTCACAAGAGCGAGAGAGAGAATGAGAGAGTGAGAGAGGGAGCAAGAAATAAAGAGAGAGAGGGAGAGAAAGAGAGAGAGAGGGAAGGTGTGAGGAGGGTGTGCATTGAGGCTGCTTACTGTACTGAGGCTCACTGCGGCGAATCTGCAAAACGGAGGCAAATGAGATGCTACGTGTGACAAATGGAGACGCATTACTTACAAAGGCGCTTGTCAGAAACGGCTAAGCTACTGTTAAAATCCACTCTGTCATAAGCGCCCACAGTGGCCTGTTCTCCCCTCCCCTCCACCCTCCCTCCCTCCACCACCGCCGCCACCACCCTCCTTTGATTTGCAGTCGAATACTAATGACGGCTCAGGTCTGTTAAACTAACAGTATGTGGTACCTTATCCATCAGCGTTTGGCTGCAGTCGTGCAGAAAACCTAATGTCCCATAACTTGCTTTGGACACTTCTGCGCACAAACAACACCCACAAACACCTGCCCCCCTCAGAGGTTGAAGAACAAAGAGAGAGAGAGAGAGAGAGAGAGAGAGAGAGAGACTTTCAGCAGGAAATTAAGGTGCAATAGTTTACATTATTAAATTATTAATTTAATATTTATTTTAATGCAACAGTGACTGTTTTATATCTTAGGATTGCACTAAAAAAGTCTGATGGAATCAACTTCTTGTTAGAGTCTTGTAAACATGTTTGGTGGTTCTGTCATTTTGTTTTTAGATAGTAACTTTCATTGCCTAAGGACACATAACAGACGATCCAATGACAAAATAATGTGGCAGTATAGCACAATGTAGCACAGTCTGAGTCCCCATAAGCATGCAATCAAATGAAATCCTGTTTACTACTCCTTTGACAATCAAAGTCACTCTCCCTAAAATGTGCTTCACATTCAAATCCATCTTCACAGTAACTACAGACTTGCATGCAGTAGACAGCAGATATTTAAAGGCTTAGAGTGTTCACTCTCATTGTTTTACCCTGACTTCTCTACTAGTGCATACAGTAAGAATAATCATTTAAAAATAATATTTAACCAGTAATTAGTCAACCCTATCAATTTGAGTTATTCGCTTGCACTCTCCGACATGAATATTTACAATCCCTGCCTGGCACAGACGGGGGAAAAGTTCTTTGCAGTGTAACAATTCCGCCCCAGTCTATTATTTAGCCATTCCGATTCATATTTTATGAGCTCTCATCCATGATATCATTTCCCCTTGACTGCCAAATGATATTTACTATTTAACAGAAGAGTGTAATAGGATAACCTAGAGCCTGGGACGGAACGAGCGTATTTATGAAGCACCGATGACACTAATGTCCCATGGTAATGTACAACACAGGCGAGTAAAGTCGAGACGTGGACAGCTGAAAGGATGCAGTTTAATGTGGCAGCGAGCCAGCACACTACACAGACTCTCAATCTCGCTGGCAGTTGTACTGTATATGTGTGTGTGTGTGTGTGTGTGTGTGAATGACAGACAGAAGCGACTGGCTTATCCTCCCTTGGAACCAGGAAGCACGGGGACCCCTTTGGTCTCTGTGTGAAATTAAGTTTGAAAAACTGAATAATTATGGTGTAATTGGCAAATGTAAAAGGTGAGACAGCGTGTGATTAACACGTGGGCGTCTAATTATCCGGTGAAATAATGGCCGTCTCCGTTAGTAGTAAGTTTAACTCACCAGATCTTGGTGTTCTTTTCACCTTGCCACCTTACCAGACTTGGGGAGGATAATGACACCTTCGTTAGTGGTGGCCAAAAAATCCCCAAAATGAAAAACCATTGACTGAATATTCTCTGCATTAATTAAAAGTTAATAGGATGTGGGTGGGAGAGAAAAAGAGAAAAAAGGAAAGTTGTTTTGCTGGTTTAGCTAGTTTACTTTTTGACCTGATAGTCTCTGGTTAACTGGGGGAAAAAATATTCAATCCAGTCGCTAATGGGTTCTTGTAAAGCTGTATATAGCAATGGTTTTCTTTTCTGATTAGATATGCATTCAGGAAAAGTCAAGATATGCAAAAGCTTTTGGAAGTGGAAAGTGGAAGTCAAATAGATTGTCCTAGTGATATGACATGGACATTCCCTTCTTGATTAGACCAGCTGCAAATGAACCAAAGAACTAGGTGAAAAATAAATGTGAAAGACAATAGGCTCCAATGGAGATCCTGAGATGGTCCATTAATCAATTTTGCAATGCACAACTTGGCCAGAGAGGTTCTTCCGAAATCAAATTATGGCGGACGAGTGTATGGCACAGTTAATTGATTCTGACATCGGAACGCCTCAGCCCTGCTGCTCTCCAGCTCTCGTCTCAGCTTGAGAACGTGGACGCCGTTGCCTTGGTTGCAGCTCTCAGACAGGCTTCATGAGGAGCACCGTGTTTTACTTTTGCTTAAATTAGCTGGCCACTGCTGCTACTGTGATGCGAACCAAAGCTAGAACGGAAACACCATCACGTCCTGAAAGGCTTTGCAAAGTCAAATTCGGATTCCTGAGTTTAGCTTACCAATTATTGTCTTTGTTGATAAAATCTGAAATGGCATCATGGATCCATTGTTTCTTTTTATGCCTTTCTACAGAGCCGGATGGGGGAGTCGAGTATGTGAATTCAACACCCAAATTAATCCACTGTGATTTTGAATACAGGATGTGATAATGGCAGGTTGCGATAAATTAGAGGCTTTGCGAGGCACTTCTAAAACGTGTATTTAAACATTGGTATCTTTAAAAAAAGACACAATTAAAATCACTATGTTGAAACCAGGTTAATGACTGTACCCACTTGTACATTAGGGGGCATACAGGAGTGTTTTTTTGCCTGTGACCAAAGGCAACCTAGATACTGTAACTCCGATATTATATTGAAGTCTGTGTACAAAAGGTAGCAAAAGGACATGTTTGAATATGGAGGTGGAGGTGTCTACAGGAACATTGTGAACTGACAGTTTTGAGAAGATTTAAAAATGTCATCAACAACCGCCTAATAATGATGACCACATATAGTCTGTATTCTATCACATGTTTATGTCTATTTAGGTGATGTTCCCTGATGAATGGATGTCTGATACAGTAAATGGTTGCTTGTCCTCGTCTTTTGCTTCTCTTGATTAGGTCTGCCACAGGCCAATAAGCACAAGATCTTTGAAGGACTGACTAAGGACCAAGGTTTTTATACGTCCAAGGATTTCCTGCCTCTTGTTGCCAAGGCCAGTAAGCCAGGTAAAAGCAGCTAGGCTAATAATTAAAAAAAAAAAGTCAATTCAATATGTTGCACAAGTGGCTAGGCTCGGATGTCACACTAAAGTAATGAGAAAAATGAACAAATAAATAAATAAAAACTCCAGATAGAATGACTTGTTTTCCATTCAGCTGTGTGGTATGCAGGTGAGAAAAGGGAAGGGACATGCTCTAAAAGCTGAGACAGTGGAGCGGAGCGCAGTGTAAAACAACAAGACGCGGTAGAATGACAGAGGCCTAGAGACAAGATTAGCTGAGCCACACCACGCGTGTGTTATGATGATGTCGCCAGTCAAGCACAAAACTGAAGACTGACCACCCACACACCTGCAGAAAGTATGCATAAGACTCTTGGTTATGTAACCAGAGCTTGACACATCACACGCATTTTAAAGCATTTCATAACTTGAGACCACTTGCGATGTCCCATGTTGATTTCTCCCCAGACTCAAAGCACATAAGATAATGGTTTCTTAGGGAATGCTTAGTTGTGAAAACTTCAGTCAGCGAATATTGCACAACCTCAGAGGAATTGCGCAATGCACAGCAGGGTTTTTGTGGCTCCCAAAAATTTGGTGCAATTAGAGGATTTAGTTTTCTCTAAACATCAAAAACACAACTTCTGTTTCTTCCCCTCACAACTCGAGGCCGAATACAATAAAATTATTGGGATTACAAGATCTTGTTTACAAAAAGGGGGAAATACACTAGTAAGGCGTTGCTTACATGATAGGGAGATGGCGAAAGGATTGTGGGTACTCCGTCCACTCACTCATCCCATTTCAACGACCAGTAGCCGTATGCTCTCCCTCGCCCCTCCCGTGAATGACACCGCTCGCTCCGGCTTTACTTTGAGAAGAAACCGTTTACTGTACGGTTCCTTTTGAGCACGCGCAGGGATACCTGAACGTGTCACATGTCGCTGGATCTGCGCTGCCCGTATTATCAGATGTTGACATCGGGCGGCGTTCAGTGGTAATCTGTACGTGTTCATATGGTTGATAAAAATAAAAGCATTGCGACGAGGACGGCCTGAATACAAAATTACCTATATGTGTACAATTTGAGTGAGGAATAGGGGAGTTGGAGAGGCAGACGGAGATAAGGTGAAACTGCCTCTCATTGAAGCAGAATAATTTGATAGTGACATGCTGTGTCGGCAGACTCCAAGATGCAATTTTACACCGCCTTAAGTACTAGGTTCTGCTGAGCCGTTAAGCAGGAATGGTTCCACCGACAGAAATCATGTTTTCCTCTCTCTCTCTCTCTCTCATCCCTCTCTCATTCTCTCCCTCCCTTCCTTTCTCCCCCTCTTCCTCTCTCCCAGGGATGTGTGGTTGCAGCTCTGCTCTGCCCAGTCTGTGCGGCACCGTCATTGTGCTTGGCGCAGGCGACACTGCCTTCGATTGTGCCACCTCTGCCCTACGTTGCGGAGCACGCCGTGTCTATGTGGTCTTCCGCAAGGGTTTCACAAACATCCGCGCCGTCCCCGAAGAGGTGAGAGAGAAAACACACACGCACACGTACATACACACACACATGTGTGTGCGCCTGTGTGAAAGATTGAGTAGGTGAGTGAAAGAGGGCAAAAGAAAGAGAGAACGGAAAGAGCGAAAGAAAGAATAAGACAAGAGTCAACAGCTGCCAGCTTAGGCTTTTATTAATATTTGGTCTGGAGAGGGCTTGCTCAGTGGACGCCTTTATTAAGGCATCAGTGTGAGTGTCCTCTGACTGCCCTGCTGACACTCCCTCCTAAGCCTCTCTCACTCACACACACACGCATGCCAACACACGTGCACACACACACATACAGACATGTCTCTCTCTCTCTCTCTTTCTCTCTCTCTCACTCACACAAACACACACACACACACACATACAGACATGTCTCTCTCTCTCTCACTCACACAAACACACACACACACACACACACACACACACACACACACACACACACACAGTGCGTCTCACTCCTCCACTGCTTTATTGCAGGGAATTGTCTTTGGGTTTCTGGCAGGAGATTACTGTCAAAGAGCCTCTTCCTCTCAGAGGCCTGAGTCAATAGGCTGGCCACTATCAGTGGGGAGGATGTGCAGTGAGATAAGGCAACTCATGCATGGCTCCATTTAGATCTTTGAGTCTCCATAAGACAGGTCCCTGAGGAGCTTCTCTCTCTTTTTACTGACCTCTCTCTTTCTCTCCCTCTTTATTCCCCTTCTCATCTTTTCTCTCCCTCTCTCTTTTAAAGTACATTCTAGCCCTCACAGAAACCCATTGTGTTAATTGTCTGTGTACTTGTTATTTTGAGCATAAGTATGAGATGTTTCACACAGAAACTACTACTATTGTTTCAAAGGCATCTTTTCACTGACTTTAAATTATTTTATTTCAAACTAAAGCAAAAAGTCACCAGTAACTCATTTGCAAATGTGCCTAAAAATAACATGACCTGTTTTGCATTACTAAAAGAATGAGAATAATACCTTAAGTAAGGTAAGTGTTGGTGTCAGATTGGCAGTCTATTTTCGAACACTCTGCAGAACTAACTTCTGTCACGTCTTTAGCCTTTCTCCACTCGGAAGCCTCGACTTGCTGCCATAGAAACGACAGAAGTGACACATAGAGAAATGAGAAAATGAAAATAGTGAATCATATCTGTTTACTTTTCTTCAGCGGAGGTGCACTGTTAAGCTGCTGCCACCACCACCACCACCTCCTTGCGCTAATTACGTTTGTTTATGTGATATAGTACGCTTTTGGAGTCCAGTGGGCGTCACTAACCTTCACATAATAGAGGGAAATTTTGCTTCGATATTGCACGAAACTGCAAAACAATTCAGAGGAGCGCTCAGAATAGAAGATGTTTGTGGCAGAGGTGTCCAGCGCATTTTCACCTCTTTCTGTCTCACGTGTGCAAGTGTGTTTGAACAATGTGTGTTCCAATTCATTTGCGTGCGCGTTAGTGTATTAAAAGCGTGTCGAAGAACACCAAGTGAAGATAGTAGTTTTAACTTTTTTGAGTTCGTTTTTTAATAAAGTCGTATTATTTATCGTTCTCTTTTCAGAGCTTCCCAGTCTCAAGGTTATTTTCAACGGAAATTAAGGACTTTGCGCCACTTGCTATGAATTCTCATTTATCCAAACAGAATGAAAAAAGTGAAGTTAAACAGAGGTCACTGTTTGTATTTCATGGCATCCATAATGGCAGCTGTGGCAGTGACTGTTCCTGGGTTCTGCAGATGGAGCTGGCGAGGGAGGAGAAGTGCGAGTTCCTGCCTTTCCTTTCTCCGCAAGAGGTCATCATGAAGGCGGGCCAGGTGGCGGGCATGGAGTTCTGCCGGACGGAGCAGACTGAGTCCGGGGAGTGGCTGGAGGACCAGGAGCAGATGATCCGGCTCAAAGCTGACTACATCATCAGCGCCTTCGGCTCTGGTCTGACTGACCCGAAAGGTAGGCTCACACACACACACACACACACACACAGACACACAAACACACAAACTCACAGTTTTACTTGCACACAACCACTCTATACAGTATGTGATAGAGTACAATCAATGAGGATGGAGTGAGTTTAAGTTTGAAAATACCCTGTTTACTGAAGCCTGCGGATGAAGCAGTTTGGTAAGTGGTTTGGTAAATACGTGGTGGTGCACTTCAGTCATCTGAAGTGCTGGCATTTTAGGCTGAAGATGCCATATTGCCAGCACCGTTTCACCACCCAATTCATTTCCATTAGGCCAAATTAGTTTGGCTGACTAGCTCTGGCAGAAGTCTTTGATTAAGTGATGAAGTGAGCGATGGCAGATTTGAACAGGTGTCCCACTGTCAGCCGTAATCTGCCCACTTGTTTTCGTGGCAAGCAGTGAAATTGGAAATCATAACATTGTTTCTGTGGCTGGCAGAGAACTGCTGCAGGTTCCGGAAGGATCCCTGGTCCTCACTTACTTCCTTCACTCCAGTGCGGTCCTTTCATTCTCTGATTACCCTTTCTTTCTATCTCTCTCTCTCTCTCTCTCTCTCTCCTTCTCTCTCGGTCTTTCTCTCTCTGATGAACACACATACACAAACACATTCTATTTTTTTCACTCTCTTTCTTTTTCACATACACACACACACGCACCCTTGTCTTCATAATGCTCTATACAATTCCAAGTGCATGTGGGTGTTGGAATGGGGTTTTTCTATGGCTGTTTTTTGTTTGAATTTGGGCAGTTAATTTTCTCTAGCACATGGCAATGTTTGTGACAAATGGCCTTGAATGAGCTCTCCAGACTTGATAAATGGTCCTGAGCTTTAAAAACAGTTTGAAAGGATTATCACCAGGGCTTCGGCGACAGACCCTTAAGGAAAGAGGCACAAATCATTATGCAGATGTTACACCTGGTGTTAATGCTGGAGAAGTCTCTCTCCATCTCTTTTCCTTGCTCTTTACGTCTCCTCCGCTGCAACCAGAAGGAAAGAGGAAAATAGTCACTAGTTTCATCAAGGAGAGAGACTCTTATCATTTAGCTCCGTTGCCAAGCAAGCCACTTTTCTTTTTTATTGTTGTTGTTCTTTCAGGGTTTTTTTTTTTTGCACCCTCCTCCTTTCAGCAGTGGAGCTCACAACAAAAGACTCGACTCCTAAAACCAAATATTTTTGTGCTTGTGCTCATGGGTAATTTAAGTTTCCCACTTTCCTTATGGTGCATGTTTAAGTGTTGTGTTTTGTGTGTGTGTGTGTGTGTGTGTGTGTGTGTCTGTGTGTGTCTGTGTGTGTGCGTGAGCTTGTGTGTGTGTTTCAGGGGGAGGTGACGGCCAATTGTCAGACGGCTGATGAAGTGCACCTTCCTCTGTGACACTACTATGATATCTGGTAATTAGATTACAGACACAAAGGCCAGACCTGCTATGATTTCCAATCAAGGTCAGGACGATGAAACCAAGTGTACCTCACGGCATGGCAGCTCTGTCCAAAGTTGACCATGGATGACACGGACGCTCAGTAATGAGATTTCAACTGGAGCTAAGGGGGGCGGGGGAAGGGAAAATGGTGGTGGTGGTGGGGTACCAGGACGTTCACAACTGGTTACCCACTGAAGCCATTACCCAGCTCTGTGAAGCTTCACAGATATGCCGGTGAAGACCTCGCTTGCTTAAGCGCGCAGAAACAGAGCTTGTTCTACATGGATTCATAATTAGCCATGACTGTAAAATACACATTTACTCAACCAAATGATTGTAACCCAGTGTGTCCCAGGGCAAACCTTAGGCTGCTGCAGTGTATTTGTTTTGTCAAGCCTCTCCTGCCATTGGTCCACAGATTAGCTGCTCCACTGGTAGAATATTTTTCCCCCCGCACTTTTTCACTGCATCAGTCGAGGAGATTCAATCAAGCTTTGTTTGAAATCCATGGCCCATATTCCAATGGTGAATGCTTCACAAAGCTTTGCACAAGCAGAGACGGTACGTTTCATTGTGCAGTGAAAAAAGTATGTGGTTCTCTCTGCCGACTCCATTTTAGATGTTCTTTGAAAGGAAGACCTCGATGATTGACCTAGCATTGCAGAGCGTGCGTGGAATTTGCTCTAAATTAGCCAAGGTGTCCTCAGACTGGAGGAGGCCATTGTTATTATTGGCAATTAGCCCACAAGGTTAATTAAAACATGAGGAATCTCTGATATGAGGCAGAATTAAATGGTCTGCATGACTGCAAACTAACTAGCTTAATTTGATAGTGATTTTGTATTTTCTTTTTGTTAAGCTTCGTTGCTGTCATGGATCAGTGTATCTCTCTCTCTCTCTCTCTCTCTCTCTCTCTCTCTGTCTGTATGAATG
>JAGFZM010001051.1:87079-128662 GCA_017657215.1 Limnothrissa miodon | reverse complement strand
GCGATTCTATATTTCCCAAATAGCCGAGACAGGAGCAATCATCAAGATTTTGGTGTCAACCACTTTATTTCATTTTAGACAACCTGTGAAAGGGGCTCAATGTGTTAAAAACCGAACTATCCCTTTAAATAACACAAGGACAACATTTGAATTCTATGTGTCACTGTGGCTGTTTTTGAAATGGCATGCAGCTAAACTACATCCAGTACAGACCACAACTGGGATGTGCCACTGCAATCCTTTTTTTCTATACAGAGAAAATGTGTGGCTTTTTATTAGAGCTAATTTTACAAAAAAAGAGTTCTCTTTCTAGTAAACAACAGTCAGTACACAGATATATAGAACAGCTAGAACAGCTTTTTGTCATTTAAGTTGTCAAGGTCAATTAATTCCGAATCATCACCAATATGTTACCATTGATTCCCACAGTCAGTTCAACAGTTTATATAACTAATCAATATATATCGTTATTTCATTAAGATGATCAAATTAGTGTGCAGTAATTTCAAGAGCACTTGCCTCGCTTCTCTCCTAAAATATATTTGAAAATTATGCTATCAAAGGTTTAGGTTTAGTCTGGTTTGTAATATTCTAGCCAAGAGAGGAATATACTGTAAGATTGTGGTCCTGGCCTAGTCAGTGTTTATGAAAAAAGGTGGCATCTGCATTCTATCATTTGCAAAGACCTTTGTAAAGCCTACCCACTGGCATCACCTAGGACTGCCTGCATGGAGCCGACGGAAAAGATGAAGTTTTCCCAGGTCGTTGTAATAGAGAGCAATACATCTCGCACAAGCTCATAGATCTGTATTTAAAAACACCTCGCGTTGATAGATGTGGTCCATCGTCTGTGCTGAGAAGCATTCCCTGTGCAAGATGAATTGTATAGGTATGCAGGGGGATTGGAAGGGGCTGGGGGAGGGGCAGCCATTTTGTAATGTAGATCAGTTTGACAGAGTGTCTCCTGGCTAATGTTGAATGAAATGCATCAGGAGATGTTACATTAACCTGAGTCAAGAGAAAGGCAAGGGGAAAGGGGTGGAAGGGAAGGCGAAAGGAGGGGGGGGGGAGATCCACTCCCAAGTCATTTGTCTTGTCAGATACTTTATATTACTTGCTGTGTGGTTTCTAGTCTATCAAGCAACCCTCTCCCTGGACCTCACCGACTCCCTCCCTCTCTCTCTCTCTCTCTCTCTCTCTCTCTCTCTCTCTTTGTCTTTCCCTACCTCTCTCACTCATTCTCTCGCTCTCTCCATGTGCAGTGAAGGAGGCCATGGCTCCCATCCGCTTAAACAGATGGGGTCTCCCCGACCTGAACCCAGAAACCATGCAGTGCAGTGAGCCGTGGGTCTTCGCTGGCGGGGACGTGGCGGGCCTGGCCAACACCACGGTGGAGTCAGTCAACGATGGGAAGCAGGCCTCCTGGCACATCCACAAGTACATCCAGGTGGGCCCCTCTCTGATCACTATGTGCACACCGACTTCAATGGGAAATAGCTTAAAAGCTTTCTTACCTTTTGTGGTCAGGGAGGTTGCTGTAGGTAAGTTTTAAGATGGAATAAATCACCATGTCTATGTTCCTTCTTTCTAGAAGGTCTGCAGGAACTGCCATTCACACCAAATGTTGATGCAAAAAAAAAATGTTTTTTTGTCCTCTCTGAGAAAATGACAGTTTTAGTGATTTTAGCCATTGTCTGATCTATATGAGGTACTAATGAATAATACTTGGATTAAACACTAGATCATGTTTAGTGTCGTGTACGACACATTTGTACAGTTCATGGGAGAAAAAAGAGCTAATTGATCTATCTAAAATCTAATTGACAGTCCTGCAACTAGGTGGACCAAAACACCTCCCTGTGGCTTTGCATCAGAAAACACAGATTTGGAATATTCATGTACAGACACGAACATCCCGCAAGGACACCATGTAAAATTGTCCCCACCATAATTCAAATTAGCCATTATTCCATCTGATTCTTTTTATAGGAACAGAACATAGTGTTTTAATAAAAAATAAAAATGTAAAATCCTCTCTCCCAGTGACTGATACCATGTAATCTGTGTCGTACGGGTCTCAACTGTACATTGACAAATGGTACTGTTTTTTTTAGTTTAGATGTTTTGATGGTACCTTCCGGAAATGTTACAGATACTAACGTATCCTCGGTTCTCTGAGTGAGAAGCCGAAACGTACGAATGGATGATGCCTATCATCTCCTACTTTTTCTGAAGTCAATTTTAACCAACCCTTTGAAAAAACGGCAGTAAGCGCTCTGACGCGCGCAGGCAACTACTTAGACAGCCCTGCGTGACGTCAGAAAGTCTATATATTGACTGCGCTTACACTTCAGGTCCTCTTTGCCAAGCTTGCCAGCGTCGGCGACTTGAGGCCCAAAGCGTACGTTTCGGCTTCTCACTCAGAGAACCGAGGATATGGTAGTATCCGTAACGTTCTCTTTTGTTTCGAAGCCGAAACGTACGAATGGATCACTACAACCAAGCCTCAAGAGCCCTACACTGAGGAGCCCGAGATGGGAAGACCCATGGGACACAGAGTGACGGGCACAGAACCACCCGTCTCAGGAAGGGCTGAGAGCTCAATGACCCTCGAACGAGGGTCGGCCGACCTGGAAAGCGCGTCAGCGACGACCTTGAAGAGGGGGGAGAAGTTTCCCGTCTGCCCGATGGCAGAAGTGTCAGACTGAGCAGACAGTTCTGCCCGTACCTGGGCGATAAATCGGCCGACAGAAGCGGCGAGAGAGGACGGGGAGGGCTTCTCAACCGTAAACGGCTCCAATGCGTCGCATGCCCACTGCTCGGAGGCGAGTGAGACAGAGAACGCCTAGGCCGTGACGTTAGTAGAGGCCTCTGCGCCACCTGGGCGCCGTCGAGGCGGGACGTCACGCAAGGCGCATAGCGCACGGCGTGCGTAAGCTGAATGCGCGGCGGAGACCAAATCGGTGCCCCAGTGCGCGACAGCGCTGACAGAACAGAGAGCGTCCTCCGGCCAGGGCCAGGGCTCATTGTGAAACATTGCCTCAGAGGGCAATATTGTTGTGCGGGGTGCTTGTGAACAAGGCAAACTCAGCGCCCCTAGAGGGGGTGAGATCAGAGAGGACCGCCGAAGCGGGGGGGAACGCTCCGATCTGGCGACTGCAGAGCGGGGACCCGTGCCTTTTGGAGCACACAGAGGCATAGCAGTCAATGGATAGGGGTCGCATGGACATGCTCTGCCGCACACACGCGAGGCTTTGGGTGCGTCCGCCTTTTTCTTCTGCGTCCGTTGAGGCGCGCGAGCACGCGTCTGAGGCGCAGCCGGAGCGGCTGGTTGAGGCGGGGCACGCTTAGGAAGCACGGGTTGCAGGGCCTGAGCCGCCGACTTTGTCTTCTCTAAGCAATCGCGCTGGAGTTCCAGCGCCTGGCCAAACAGAGCATCAGCGGAGATGGGAGCGTTCATGAGATGTCTCTTCTCCTTGAAGGCCTTAGAGACGAGCTTCTCCGTGCGCTGGCACGGCTTAGAAGGAAGCTCGGGAGGCGATGTCCAGGTGGTGGCAGAAGATGGCGCTAGACAACCAGCGACCGCATCTTCAACGCGAGGGAGCTGCATGAGGCCGCTGGCGCCCGCTCCGTCCTTCGCGTAAAACGCCGCGTGGCCCTAGATAGGGGCAATGGCGGCGAAGGGAGCCTCCCAGGAGGCCTGCGCATCAGCCACGACAGTGGGGTGAGCAGGGAGCGGGAGGGCATCAGGAGAGGGGAGTGCGCCGGAGAAGGGGTCGAAACGCCCTCCCGGACAGCGCTGAGGCGGAGGCAGGCCAAGCCTGCTAGCCGCCTGTGTAGCCAAGGAAGCTAGCTCAGAAGCTAACTGGGCGGCGTGGGTCTTCAAAACCGGTGGCAGATCTTCCACGGTGGCGCATCCTTTAGCGGAGAGGAAGGAAGCGAGCTCCTCCTCGTCCACAGCCTCAATAACTGGGTCGTCATCGTCGACCTTAAGCGGCGAAGTAGCCGCGCGGGCAAAGGCAGCGCCGATGGAGCTAGCAGGGCTAGCTAGGTGGGCCGCGGTTAGCTGACTAGCTGGTAGCTGACTAGCCGCTGAGAAGCTAACCGATGGCCAAGTAGCCACTGAAGACCGGTCGATTAGCCCATCCGGGTGCGAGGACGCCGGGGGAAAATCGATAGACTGGCGGGCGGGGAGAGCACTGACGCCAACGGGGGTAGAAGCCGGCCCTGGACTACCAGTGGAACCCACGAAAAATGCCGCTCTGTTGGCAATAGCCACAGGGGAGAGGCGTTCGCAAGCCGAGCAGAGATCTGGTCGTGAAAACGCGAGCATAGCATGCTCACTCCCCATGCAGATGAAACATAGAGCATGGCGGTCGGAGAGCGCCATGGGACGATCACAGTCGGTACAACGACGAGTAGCCATCTTGTGTCTCAAGGTACCAGAAGTTAGGGACCGGCGTGAGCACTTGGAGCAAGACGGAATCCCTTGGAGAGCTTTGAAAAAAGCTTTTGTGGTGGGCTTTCAAAAAAGCCGTTGGTTTAGAAATATTTGCGGAAGCAAACGAAAAAACGACTCAGAACACACGCAGTAGGCGAGGTGAAAGAGGCAAAGAGAGGACCTGAAGCGTAAGCGCAGTCAATATATAGACTTTCTGACGTCACGCAGGGCTGTCTAAGTAGTTGCCTGCGCGTGTCAGAGTGCTTACTGCCCTTTTTTCAAAGGGTTGGTTAAAATTGACTTCAGAAAAAGTAGGAGATGATAGGCCTCATCCATTCGTACGTTTCGGCTTCGAAACAAAAGAGAACTGTGTTGTACTATCTGTTGACCATGTAGATTATGCATGGCTTGTAATTACTGAAGAGTGGGCTACAACTTTACAACAGCTGTGACCTGAACTTTAAAGTAATCATAAAACTGCTTCCATACCTATTGAGGATGTAAATGATAATAACCTAAACTTATCACAGAGCTACCACACGGCAAAGCATTCAAGTGAATCCATAAAGCTGATGTGTATTTTCTTGTCAAGAAACAAATATAATTTGGCATTTGATTGGCAGGTATTCAAAACAGCATTTCACTTTTAAGTGTGTTACTGATAAGATATATGACAACAACATTTGCACAAAACCATGCACAGTTTATGCACAGATCATATCTCTGTCTGTTCCGATTGCTCTTTCTTATAGTAGCTGTATTGCCATTCCAAGTTTGTTTATCACACACTGTGACACATAACACACTAAGAGGCATTTGCTTCCATACAGACTGCACTCTAAACATACACACACACACACACACACACACTCACACACACTCACTCACACACACGGGGGGTGGGTGGGGGATGGGGGGGTGCTTTTGTGCTGGTGAGACAGAAGCAGATGTCTGGAATTAAGTATTGTGTTAGGATCACAAAACCCAGCAGAAGAGGCAGGATTTGAAGAGCTGATTAATTATGAAGATGAAAGCCTTGCATGTGTTCCACATGGGCGTGGAGGCTAGTACTTTAATTCCACACAGCCACAGATGCTCTCTGACACAAGCCTTCTTTTCGCTCTTGGCAGTCGGCTGATGTGAGGACTAGAATCGCACGCACGAACGCCTGAACCTCGACGAGTTGAGAAAAGGTCTGATTTGCAACAGTGGCTGGTGTTGGCATCGATCCATTGGGCAGATGCTCTCAGGAAAGTGCAAAAGCTATACGTTCCTCCCAAGCACTTCGGCTCCCAGCGCAGATGGAGTCATTGCTTTGGCCTGAATCTTATTTGACAGGCATAAGCACACACTAATGACAAAAGAACAACAATTGCCTAACATTTTACATTCGCATTCATGCATTAAACAGAGGCTTTGATCCAAAGGGACTTGCATTTGTCAGGGATTACTTCAGGGACAGTCTCCCCTAACCCGACCTAGGGTTAAGTGCCTTGCTTAAGGGCACAGTGGGGGCAGCCGAGATTCAAATCCACAATTTTCAGGCTGCAACCCCGATAACGGGAGATCAGTGTTCCACTGGCCGCCTACCAGAGGCCCAGCTGGGGGTCTGCTCAATATTTTGCTTGTCAGTTCTCTGGTGGGCCGCTGGCGGTGATAGCGGTCCACCAGCGGATCAGAAGCAGCGTGCCACCGATGGCTGGCCACCTGACTGTGGTCCAAAATCGGTAAATCAGATTTTGCCATCTGGGTAGCATGCTTGCCAGTTTCCTTCACCACTGGGACAATGCAACCACCAACCAGTAAACAATGACTTTAAAAAATAAATAAATTGTAGTCTGTATAGTGACAGGACATTGTCGAGTAGACATAAAATGTGTTTCTAAAAGTTTGTAGTAGTATTGATAAAATACTCTTAGGCCGAGCATAACCTTGGTTTCATGGCGGGTCACTGTACTAGGCTCTATTTGATACACTGCCCTTAGTTATCAACTCCGCCCCCTCTGCCCTGACCGCTCCCCCTCTCACCCCACTCCCCCTCTCACCCCACTTCTCTTCCCATCCTCCTTCTCTCATTCACTGCAAAACACGTCCTCTTGGCTCTCATTATGCGTGCTGTGTACGGTCTTTAAGAAGAGAAATGAGGGGTCGCTGCTCTGTGATTCAAGTCAAGGCCGAGTGCAGCGCAAATGGATTCCGGGCAGGCAAGCTTGTGGGTATCAGGCACAAGTGAGACAACTTAATGCTCCCTTCTGTGCAACCCTAGGCACCGCAGGGTAACCACCCACCCATCCAGCTCCGCCACTCCGGGGCTGGAGACCCTACTCCCTCCAGCCCTCCAGCTGAAATCACCCGATAAAAGTGTAACACTTGCCCGAATGCGAGCAATTTCATGTAGGCGTTAATTGTGGGCCCATGGTCGCAGTGGGTCGAAATAAGACAGAGGACGAGTGTTTATCCACGGATTAAATTACCACTTTTAGCACAGATAGGAAAAAGAGGGCATGTAGATTGCTTTTCATGTTTTACAGTAATGGACTCGGGAGGGTGATGGGGAGGTCTGAATCGGGCCATTTTGTGCAAAGGTCTCCAGATTAGCATTAGAAGTGCTCAAAGATCACTTGTGACTGAATGGCACATCTTCCTCCAGAATGTTTGCCAACCTGAGTGGATTAATGCACAATTGATCTGTTTTTGTCTTGACCTTCATTTTAGCAAGCCACTTACCTGTGTTATTATGAAACAATCATTTTGCCACTGCCACTAACCAGCAGCAACAGGCAAAGTTAAGGTTGTTATGTCTGCCAAGCATAATAGAAATGTACCTCCTAATATCTTATTTATATAGCTTGTAAAATGGAATTAGCAGTGATCGTAGCACAACGGCTCCGGGCAAACATTTATGCATAGCGGGTGAGGAACGGGATGATTTTTGAGGAGATTTAAATTTTTAGTATGACTATCAGTAAGACATGGCATTTAGCTATAAATGAGACACCAGTTACACACAGTTAAAAACCTCCACCAATTTAGTGTATGTTCCAGATCTTAAAAACCTAATGTTAGTAAAGCTTAAGGCATCAGGATTTTAGAAGACTGTGTGTTTGTACCACTACAATGTGTTTTATTTTTGTTATGAACACTAGTTTATTATTTATTAAGAAAGGCACACAAATACACACAAATACCTTAACCACTTTAACTCTCTCTCTCTCTCTCTCTCTCTCTCTCTCTCTCTCTCTCTCTCTTTCTCATCATAGTTTGTTAGAGAGCTGTGACATCAGTGTAGAAGCAATCATAAACGTCTGATAAATGCTTGGCTAATTAGGGTGCCTGTCAGTGTATGACTTCCACTGGCTGCCTGCACGCCATCATCCAGAGAGATAAACAACACTGAAAACAAATAATAATAATAAAAAAACACATTTATATTGAAATAAAGACAGTGTGCAACAGCACCCTCCTCATCATTGTTTGATGTCAACATTTTTTTTGGTTGTTTGTTTGTATGTTGATGTGTGTGTCATAGTGTGTTTATTTATTTGTGTGTGTGTGTGTGTGTGTGTGTGTGTGTGTTGTGTGTGTTTGTATTGTGGGTCTGCCTAATGTCATTTTGAGTGTTGTGTATGTGTTTAGCGCTATGTGCTAGCAGAATAACAGGACGTGTAATGATTCTGCCTGGAATTAACTAGCTCTCAGGGATGCTGTGTTATCAGGCTGTAGCCCTGTGTGAAGGTACATGTGCCATCAGAAGAAAGCACCCTACAAATGAAATTGAATTTGATTAATTTCTGTGTGTGTTTCTAATTTCTTTGTGTGTCTGCTGAATGTTGACTTCGATGGGCCTCATTCGTATTTCTGCATTTGTTATCCTCTCCTCTTTTTTTATTTTCTTTTTGATATTCTCTGACCATCTGTCTCCCTGTTTTTCTCTCTCTGTCTCTTTTCTCTCTGTCTTTCTCTCACTCACAGTCTTTGTATGGATGCACGATCACCGGTGAACCCGAACTGCCTCTCTTCTACTCTGCCATTGATGCTGTGGACATCAGTGTGGAGATGGCCGGCATACGCTTCCCCAACCCGTTTGGCTTGGCCAGCGCTCCCCCCACCACTAGCACTGCCATGATTCGCCGGGCCTTCGAAGAAGGCTGGGGCTTTGCTCTCACCAAGACCTTCTCCCTGGATAAGGTACAGAGGGCCACTTGATCGACATCTCTGCTGCTCTGACAGTTCTTCTTGGCTGTGTGTGTGTGTGTGTGTGTGTGTGTGTGTGTGTGTGTGTGTGTGTCAGGGTATGTGTCTTTGTTGGTGTCTCTTTACAAGACTGTCTTCGCTGTATATTCCCTTCACCAAAAATCTTGCTCAGCAAATTGAAACATGTCTGGCTATAACTCACCAGAAATAAACAATGTCAGCAGAATGCTCAAAGGTTGTCTGCACACTTAACCCAAAAGATCTCTCTCACCAAGATAGCAAATCTGTGTAAAAAGATTTTCCTCACAATTTTTGGCATCAAAATATTTAACTTCACAGTATTATTAATACAATTATTGACAATATATCAACAACATTTTTGGTGAAGATGCAAACATGACAAGTCATTTCAAAGTTTCTAAGATCTAACTCCCACAGCCAGACTGCTGTACTCAGATATGTTATACATTTTTGTAAGCATTTAATTTAATTTTATTCCAGTATTTTTCCACACCCTCTCTAGTACTTGTCCAAAATTTGTCCAGAAATTGTCAGAAGCTGTTTTTACAATTTTTGACTATCTTTTCTAATTTCACTCATTTAGGGTTGGTTCATTGGCTTTATTTTCTCTTAATGTCATTGATTATGTTTCTCTGATCTGTCTTGGCACTATCACAGTTGCAGTTTTTGGGGTGTTTAAAACATTTTTTGCATCTCTGCAGTTTAGCAGCAGCAAGATCCTAGTAAAATTACTGACATATGTTTTCAGTGTTGAAGCTTGTTGGCATCTCATGGTAGCTAAAGCTTGATATAGAATTGAAAAAAAAAAACGAAATGGGATACATCCAAAATCAAAATCTGCAGTGCTGCTGCTACTTAAAGGGTTAAGAGATAGATGGCAGATGTAGCCAATTTAGTTCCCCTTAATCTGCCTTCATGATATAAATTCAAGTTATGCAGGAGGATTCACATCCATTTGCCTGTTTGATGGGACCAGTGACTCTTAGTTGGCCCTGTTTTAAATCTGTCACTGGCAGGATGATGGGTCCAGTGACTCTAAGTCGGCCTTGTTTTATATATGTCACAGGCAGGATTGGCCAGTCGTGCTCACTGTCCCCCTTGCTATATTTCAAAGGTCAGCTCCACAACCCACGCCCCACAGAGGAGACATCTAAAAGGAGACAAACACAATAAGAGACCGGGGGGCTGGATTTGAATGATATTTTCTGTAGTATATAAAATATTCTGACTCCAGCAGACGGCTGTGAATGAGCCTAATTTGCCTTGCCTCTGCTTACCAGGGAAGTCCAAAGGGAGGCCAGGCACCGTCTGGACATCTGCTAGAGATTGCATTATCCCATTTCCCAGCAATCCCTGCTCTCTGCTTCCCTAGCCCACCATTAAGATTGACAGCTGAATATTGTTGCCGATGCGAGCCACTAAATATGTTTATGTGAACTTTGTTTCTTTTTTTGGATTTTTTTGTTTTGTTTTGTTTGGTTGGTTTGTTTTGTCTGGGGGAGGTAGCTGGAGCATCTGTCCCCCAGTCACCTTCGCCGACACGGCATGTTTTTTTTGTGTGTGTGTGTGTGTGTGTGTGTGTGTGTGTTTGTGTGTGTAAATTTGTGTGTGTGTGTGTGTGTGTGTGTCTCTGCGTGTCTGTTTGTGTGTTTTTAACTCTTGACATTTGTAGATGCCAGATTGGGGTCTAATATACTGTTGCTTCTAGTGGCTGTCAGCATGCTCAGAAATACCAGCTGATATCTGGGTAAACAGAAATCATATTATTCTTTATTGTGTGCTCAGAGAGAAAGATTGTAAAGGGGCTTTCTTGGGGGAGAGAGATAAAGAAGTTCTTAATGTCAATATGAATGAGCAGGAGGCTCAGTGCTATCGTGCCTCTTAAACACGGGGGGATTTCTTTTTTTAATATCCTGTGCTTTAGCTATTGCCTCCCCTATCAAAATATTACCAGGCCGGGGTATTGATAGTATTCGAGATGTGCGGCGGATTGTCTATGGATATGAGAATCTTCATGCTTCTGGGCCTCGTCTGTGGCCGGACGTGCACAGAATCGTTAATTAGCCTGCCCGCACCAGGGCGGATGAGTGTGTGTGCATGTGTGTGTGTGTGTGTGTGTGTGTGTGTGTGTGTGTGTCAGGGAGAAGGGGTGGTGGGGGTGGTTCCGCTGTAGCTAAGGTGGAGTGAAGGCGAGCTCAGTGACCATTAATTAGAATTAATGAACTGTGTGCGGGGTGTGGGGGAGGTCTTGGTTCTGTCTCCCACCAGCTCTTTGCGATGCGTGTTTGAGACCCCTATTTGAAGCGAGATGCTAGAGGACAGCGTGTCAGTGATCCATGACGTGCCCCACCCTCTCTCAACTCATTTCAGGAGTGACAGCTACATTTTACCCCCCCCACACACTTCCCTTTTTTGTCTCCCCTTTTCGACTTCGGTGTCCCCCACACCAATTACTGGACTGTTAGACTCCTGATTGATACGTTTTGGTGTGTTTCTGGCTAATTACAAAATGCAAAGACCTGAGTGAGAGCAGCGGGGTTAGTCTGCCCGTGAGAGATAGAGGACTGCGCTGACCATGTCCAATTAACCCATTGGTTGGTCAGCTCTAGCTAAGTCACACCTGTAATTGGTCCAAAGCGCCATGTGTTGATAGGGACCCTGTTAACCCCCAGATAGGAGAACTGATAGTCTGTTGCAGGAGCCAGAAAGGGCTATTGCTTCCCAAGTCCTACAGAGGCTTCAACTGCAATCTTTTGTGGTGGCACTGGTGTCTCCCATCGGGCATTGTGAGGTATCGAGTGGTTCCCAGAATGCAGAGTGCATCAAAGTTATTGAGTTTCTATGGTTTTTATTTTGTCAGCGTAGATAACAGCCCACCTTTGTGTAAATAAATGGAGGTGGGCTTTTGCCTTGTGCTTTTGTGTGTGCGTGTGTGTGGTTCTTATTTTACTTCTTGGAAGGAAACTTTCAGAATGCAATCTGTTCCCGAGCTTACCTTGGTGAAGTGCGAACGTGGGAGGGAGGCGTTGCGCGTTGCGTGGATCCTATAAGTGGAGCTGAGGCGCACTGCCTCTGACACACACGTCCGCACATTTCAAACGCAATTAAAACAAAAGCTCCGGCGACCATCGTCAGCCCACACTCACCCTGCGCTGTAACAGTCTCCCTGATCGCAGGCTTGATTTTAATGAGAGAAACGTGGAATAAATCTCCATAGTAACGCACATGTGGTGACATGCATCACGCCATCCAACATCTGTGTGGCATCGTCTGCACGTTAAGCATAGCCTGCAGTCTCTTTCTGTGTAAAAGATTTTTTTTTTCGGGGCCAATTAATGACAGAGGTGAGAGGGCACTTGCTCCTGTGATTCGGCTGCTAAGAAATTGTGGTTGATCCTTCAAATTAGCATTTCATTCATCTTCTTAGAACTTTGGAGAAAGATCGAGGATCTGCCATGGCACAAGCACTACAATAGTTTGTCCAGACAGACAGAAATGTATTCAGTTTCAGAAGTCTCCCTCTTTTCATTAAATGAAATTTAATGTGTGGCATTGTGTTAATGTGTGGCATGTGTGTTCATTGAATATGCCACATTGTTCTAGATTAGTTACAATGTGCAGGTCGTATATACATAGATGACTGAGATGCACTATGCTGTTATCTTGAGGATAAAGGAGCTGACACACTCCACCTCTCTCTCTCTCTCTCTCTCTCTCTCTGGGTGTCTCTCTTGGTGTCCCTCTCTTTCTTTCTCTCTTTCTCTCTCTCTTTCTCTCTGTCTCTGTCTCTCCTCTCTCTCTCTATGTGTCTGTGTGTGTGTGTGTGTGTGTGTGTGGTGAAATCATCTCAGATTTCAGATTTCCATACTTAAGTAATTACACAAATGCTTGCCCGAGTCTCCAGTCTCCCAAGGCAGTGGCACCCCAGCTCAGCTTGCAGCTCTCTGCAGCTCATTTCCACATCAGTCCACCACAGCGGTGGTGGTGGTGGTGTCTGGGAAGGAGCCAGGGTGTCAAAGTGACACAGGGATTTCATCACCCAGTGCTGGCTCATCCGCTCTACTGCACCTGCCCTGGATGGACAGCGACCTAAGGCTCTGTGCTTGCCTCGTACTGTGACACATGGCTTTACACATAATAACACAAACACTCACACACACACACACACACACACACAAACATAGAGTGTGCCCCCATCACATGCAGACAAACACACAAACACCATGATGATGTAGGTCACATTCACACTCACACATATACAGACAGACAGAAGTGGACAGACAGATAGACACAGTGAGAATTTTGGGGGATTTATTCATAATTCATCACAGTCCACGGCTCTGACTGCTGTGTTTATTGAGACACTAACTGTCATAGGCAGTTGTCAGAAAGGGCTCAAATATGTCAGAGTTTAAGAGTGCCCATAAAACTATTTGCTGAGAGATTGCTTTTTTTCTTTTCCTTTTTTTTCTTTTTTTTTACCTCCTCCCCATACCCTCACACCCCTACTCTGCCCATCTTCCCTTCAGCACGGCCCCCTCCTAATTGGATTGTAAAATGTGCCATTAACGGACTCCCACCCACTACTTAATCATTGTCCGCTGATGAGGTGGAGACGGGAGCTCTGTGGCTTCCTCTCCATCTTCTCTCCTCTCTTACTCTTTCCCTCTTTCTTTCTCTTCCTTCTTTCTCCTCTCTCTCTCTCTTTCTCTTTGTCTCTGTTTTTATTCCCTTGTGTTTTTTTACCAGTCTTTTGGGAGTCTAAAGACAAATCAGAGAACCCACCCCACCACCCCCATACCTGTCTGTCTCTGTCTTCACACTTGCTCTCTCAGGGGAGATGTCATCACGGCCGTCATCATCATCATCATCATCATCATCATCTTCCCCCACCTTCCACTTAGTGAACATGTGTCCTCCACCATACCTGTCTCATCAGCGCTGATGTCTCCGTGCTCAGACGCAGTAGTTGCACATTAAGGCAACCAGGGGAGAAGGCTGTGTGAGTGTGTGTGTGTGTGTGTATTTGTATGTGTGTGTGTGCGTGCGCGCCGAGCCTGTGTAGGTGATTTCTGCCTCCTGCTCCAAGCCTGGCAAAAACAGCCCTGTCAAAGCAGTCAGTAAGATCTGAGAGGTGTTGACTAATTGTCTGCTAATTACACAGTAAATTGTCTAATTAAGCTGATGGTTAATTAGGGTAAGCTTGCACAGCAGTCTTGTAGAAGTATGCCTCCTTTTTTTGCATTTTATTTTAAACTCCTGTCGTTTTAGCTTGTTGCTCATGGCAGCCTGGTTGCAGTGGTGGTATAATTGGCGCGCAAGCAGGTTGACATGAGGCAGGTATTGCAGCAGCAGAAGTAGGAAGAGTTCGGTTGGCCACGCATAGGAAAACCTTGGCGTTTGCTGCTTTTTGAAGGCCCATGTTTGCCATTAAGTGTGCACATGGAAACACAGACATACAGTATAAGCATGTGTTTATATGTCAATATATACTATATATGTGCATGTCAACAGATGTGTGTATTTAAGGCCTTCAGGTTTGACACGCATGTTGGTGTGTATGTGTTAGATCATGTGGGCGGCCCACACAACCGTACAGCCTGTGTGATTTTCTGAGGGACAGAGTGAGTGAGTGAGTGAGTGAGTGAGTGAGTGAGTGAGTGAGGGAGTGAGTGAGTGAGGGAGTGAGTGAGGGAGTGAGTGAGTGAGTGAGTGAGTGTGTGTGTGTGTGTGTGTATGTGTGTGGTCTATATCGGCATGCTAGAGGGTCTCCTAGTCCCATCCCCCTCCCCTCCCCGACATGCACCCAGTGGTGTGTGTTGATGGCAGCCTGCAAGCCCCCCTGAGCTGAGCTAGCTTGAGCTGAGAATAAGGACCTCATCATCTCTCCCTCTCCAGCTTGCCTTCCCTTTCCCCAGGTTGCCCTGTCTATGCTACCTGCACCCCCCCCCCCCAACACATACACCCTACCTACCTCTCCCCTTCTCTTCCCCTCTTCCTTAGCCATCAGCCGCCCCTCAACAGGCTGCCAACTTCAAAGACCCCCACATCACTGCACCTGATTGGAGTTTGCTCATAACACCTCTCTCTCTCTCTCTCTCTCTCTCTCTCTCTCTCTCTCTCTCTCTCTCTCTCTCTCTCCAATGCCTCTGCTTTAGCTCTGTATGTATGTAGGAAAGGAGGCCGTTACGAAAACGTGAAAACTACCTGTGTTGTGATGCTACATCTGTTATTGAGATGCCAGATGTACTTTTGCTGTTGTGTGGAACATAAAGAGAAAGAAGGAGAAAAATAGCTGAAGAATGGAAAAAAAAACTGACAAAGCATGAGGACAAAGAGAGTGAGAAGTCGCTCAGTGTGAGGCGGAGGCTGCTGGCGAGAGCAGGAATGTGCAGCTGTGTGTAGTGGCATGACACACGGTCCGTGCCGAGGCGGTCCGTTCAATCTCACCCCGTTGCCGAATCAATACGGAGGTAGATAGCGCGGCACTCACTGGTCAATCAGCGCTCCAGTCAGCCAATAGTGGCGCAGGTCAGCCAGGAGATACTAGGAGGAGGGGGGGGGGGTGTGTGGTTGTGGCTGTAGGTGGTGGTGGGGTACTTCATCAAGCTGCTGGCAGGGGCAGAGGAGTGTATGGCAGAACACTGCAGCAAAACTGTGAACCAGAGCCTCAAATGATATACATGCTTGTCACCAGTGACCCGACAGGTGTGTATTTTTGCTGCCATTAAAAACACAGGTTTCAAACCACATCACAGAACAAGTCTGATATGTGATTCGTTTTTTTTTTCTTACAGCCAAAAGTTTTTTTTTTCTTAGATTCAAGACCTATGTTAAATGTAGTTCTTTTTTTTCATGTAGTTCCGTTAGCGCTGAACCGTGGACCCTGAAATGTGCGCTGTTTGGTGTTGCTGCTACAACTTATGAGATGGAACCAGCTTAATGCTATTAAATGCTAATTAATCCTATTAGGGATGAACGGAAAATCCATTTCAGAGGTGGAAGGAGCGATGGGAACAACCAGTGCAGGATTTAGTGGTCATGATCTTCACTAGCTAAAGGAGAGAGAGCGAGAGAGTGAGACCAAGGAGGAGGAGGAGAAAGAGAGAGAGAGATAGAGAGCGAGCATGTTTTCCAAATTAAAAATGTATGGAACAAGACGGATTAGCCTATGTTAAAGCACATAGTCATTTTCTGAATGTAGGCTTTATAAACTACAGGACAGTGCCAAATAAAAAAAAGCATATTAACTCTACCTGTGTAATAACAGCTTACATTTTATTCTTAGTGTCTTAACCGTGATAAGCGAAAAAATAAAGCAGAATGTTCAGAGGAAGTAGATGGAGGGAAAGAATGGCATTCCCTAGTATTGGCCTCATCTATGTATGTGCACTGTATTGGTCTTATCCATCCTCACCCTCTACCCCAAAGCAACTACTGTGTGCTTGAGAACTTATTTATTCAGTCACCAATACGGGAAATGCCTGCTGTTCTTTTAATTGTTTTGCATCATGGAATAGACTCGTTTTAACCACATTCGGAGACTGTACAGGAAGCTGACCTTTCTTCTTGCACTCAGCATAGCAGCATGAGTTTTATTTAACAAGCAAATAAGGTGCGCCTGGGCTCCTAAAACGATGATAAATAAATAAGTCTAAATGAAAATAAAGGACGTTAAATACCCCAGGCTCATTAGCTCCCGTTACATGTTTACCGTTTATAAATACCCCCGTTAATTGGGAGATCAAAGGCAACGGTGACTACCTCTTTGCATGGCTGAGGGGGCAGAGCGGTCCAGACGAGGAGAGATCTGTTTGGGTGCTTAATTTGATGAAACTCCTCGGGCCCCCGGCACTCCCACACCCAGAACATTGATTTGAAAGAGGGGGGTATTACCTTGCATTGCACCATGCTTCAAATAGCTGTTTGGCCGCACTCACCACAAGTTTGGTTTTATTGCAAGAGAGAAGGTGAGAGATAGAGTGAGAGTAAGGAGAAGGGGGGTAGATAGAAGAGAAACCCATACCTTTGATTTGGTAGATATTTTTTGGAGCCTGTTCTTCTAGGCATGAATGACTTTGTAGACAAGTATTAAGGATTTGGTTACTACTTGATGTTTGAAAGAATAAACGAAGGTAATGGCAAAAAAAAAAAATCTGGCCAGCTATACAGCATTGTGACTTCCTACGCTGCTGCGAACTTCTCAGAGAGAGAGAGAAAGAAAAAGTATTTGGTGAAAGGGACTAATGAGCACACTGACACACAATATCCTTCTTCATTTATCACTGTGGGTTAATATCCTTTACTCTGACGTTAATTTATTGAGTGTCTTGTGGGCGGGGTTATGGGGTACCCTCAAAAGGATTGGTGTCACCATCTTCAGATTAGCTTTGGCGGCGGATGGTGATGGATTTGAGGTGGAGTCGAGCCATAGATTTGCACCTTAGAATAGTGCACATATGGCCACATGTTGTTTGTTCAACAACAGTACAAACCTCTGTTGGCATGCAGATATGTATTATCTGCTGTGTGTGAGTGTGTGTGTCTGTGTCTGTATCTGTGGGTGGAATTACCGACACAAGATCCCTGATCCTGAAATCAATGGCTCTCCATTGCTCACATGCTTGCCTGAAAAGGCAGAGTTGGCCGCCCGGGCGCAGTGTTCTCCCTCGTTAGCACATCACAGTGACAAACTCAAGGCGATTCATCGCACCTTCAGGATTTCAAAGGATGTGTTTTCATTGTGCGTCAGGCCCTCCTTTTCAGCGGAAGTTGTCACATGGTTTATCAAGGCTCCAAGGTTACACGTGTTGTGTAGTTGTCCTGGCATAGATGCTACCTTGGATTCAAGGTTGCATGGATTTGGAAGTGACAACCAGAGAGAAAGACAGTGAGGAATCGAGTGAGAGGAGAGAGTGAGAGAGAGAGAGTGTGTGTGAGAGAGAGAGAGATTCTCTATAAACTAGAGGCAAAGCACCGCTAGACTGAATAACATATTATTGACTGTATCAACTGTATGATACAATGTAGGATTTAGAGAATCAGCCCAGGAGTGAGAGAATATTTTTTGTCCCACTATACAGAGTAAATCCATACAGAACATCCAGAAAACCACACATTGTGTCTTCTCACTCCTCCATCTCCTAATAGCTCTGAGCAGTGCGGAATTGCACCAGTGGAAACCCTATGCTCCATGTCCAGAAAGGCTTCGCTGGTAGACGGCCGTAAACAACAGCAGGGATTAAACAGCGACGGCTCTCGCAAGTGGTCGGGTCTGCAGTTTGGAGACTAAGATGGATGACAGTCAGAAGGCCATGAGGTGCTGCTCTGTCACTTTCCAAAATAAAAGTCCCATTTTTATTTATTTGTGCTTTATGATGCTCCTCTTCTTGGCTCTGTGCGCTATAGGTTGACCAGAGAGCAGACTGGAAGGCGAGAGGGAGGAGGCAGCCTTTCTTTGATTTTTCTGTCATGGCTGTTTATAATGATTAATGCCTCGACACTCAGCCACTCAGAGTAATTATAGTTCGATTTTTATTTTTTATTTTATTTTATATTTTTCCCCCACGTACCCCCTACCTCTCATGCCCACCTCATGATCAGATGCCACCCCCAAAGCCCCCCCCCCCCCCATCACAATTTACAAGCCTAAAATGGGCATCCAGTCTTTTAATGCTCTTTGAGACAGATTCTTATTTGTCTTTGCAGACTTTAAGGAGTAGTTAAGCTGTGTGTGCACACTATTTCTTGCATCCTGTCCTTGAGGTGCATCTGGCGATGCTTACTTTTGTTACTTTTGTGTTTGTAGTGGAGTCAAAATAGTCAAAACAGCGCCAGCTCGACTGGGAGTATGCCATAAATGCCATTGTCATTTAGTCATCAAATTGTCATTGTCATCAATTAATTTTAGACTAAACAAAACCTACCAAGTGTAAGCTAAAAATATCAAATATTATTCGTTAAATACTTTTTAAAGCTTAAAATAGGAGTTGTTACTTTCTAAACTTACTCTATTTGAGCTGAACATTTTCCAGGGCAACATATAAGGAAAAAAATCCCCAGCAGGATAGTCTTTACACCTCTCAGGGGTGCGACGAGTCATTGGATAATTAAAGAATTGCCCAGATCAATTCTGTTCTTTTGAAAACCAGAAGCAGCGGTGCATATATCTGTTCCTATTCCTGTTGTTGTTGTTGTGATTGTTGTTGTTTAAAGGTTGGGCATAAAATAATAGATTACCCTTGGGTGTGACCAGGGCCCTGACACACACCAGCCTATAACACAGTCAGCTCTCCTTCTCCTTAAAAAAAATCAATGTGTTTTTGCCAGGGTGAATTGCTAATATCAGCAAGTGTGATCACGTTCGTCATTTGAAATGCAGAACAGAGGAAGGAAGAGGTAGAGAAGAGGAAGAAGGAATGTGTGTGAGGGAGAGAGAGAGAAAAGAAAAGGAAAGGGGAAGAGGAAGGAGGGAGAAAAGGAGAGAAAGAGCCTGATAGAGAGAATTGTTTTGTACAGTCTAAATGGGACAGCCTGTTTAATGCTTGACATTTCCCAGGAAATGTTTCCTATGATTACAAATGATGTTGCAAGTGTCAACACACACACAGCAATAAAGAATTACAGTGGTTTATTTTCAATCAATAATTTGATGATGTTTAATTTCATACTTGTTACGCTACAGTGCAGTGTGTGAGGTGATGGGTAGGATTTGTCCACTACTTTCAGGTTGGTGTGCTTCGCAGCTGTTCTTTATAGCACACCTGTGCTGCAGACATCAGACCAGAAACGCCACACAGGCAGATTAGCCATGTTACAGACGTGGTTCATGGATTTCATGCTGAAAACACATCATTCATAGGTGGATAAATCACTTTCAATCTGGCAAATTGGTGTGTGTGTGTGTGTCTGTTGTGTCTGTGTATGTGTTTGAACACATTTATAAAAGCTTGTATACACAAAAGGCTCAGACAAGACAAAAAAGGAAAAACATAGATATAGTCAATAGATATGGAGTTTTTATATGTATATAGGTGCTTCTTATCTTATTTCAAGTTGAGAACAAAGTGATTCTTTCTCCTCTGTACGAGGCAGGAGAGTTGCCCTCTGGCAAAGGGTTCAATAAAAACATGTCCTCACTGATGCTCATGACACCTGTATCTGATACCTGCGGTAAAAGCCCCCCTCGCTTGAGTGTTTTAAAAGATAGACACTCCTAATTGATTTCAAATTGTGGCAAGAAACTCTCCATGAAAGGCAGTATTAACTTCATATGTGGCATTATCATTAATGCATCTCTCCGTTTTTTTTTTTTTTCAACCTCCCATCTCTCGTTCAAATTCAGAACGAGGAGACACTTCACGCATGTTATCCAGCCGCCAGAGCTGATCCTCTGAATAACAGAAACCACAGGCATATGTAGCACGCTCCCTCTCAATGGTAAAATATTTGATATGGTATTAGTTCTAGCCTGTGGTTTAATGGGTGGGATTATCTCGCCTTCGTCTGTATGTTCTGCTCTTGACCTCTCCTGCTTCGCCAAGGAGAGAAGGAGGAAGGGAGAGAGAGAGACAGAGAGAGACAAAGAGGGAGAGAGACAGAGAGAGGGGGACAGAGAGAGAGAGAGAGAGAGAGAGAAAGAAGTGAAGTGAAGCGGTCCTCCTCAGGGCAGAGAGAAAACATATGTATGAAAAGAAACAAATCATTTAATCTTCAAATGAGAGGAGACGAGGGAACGGCTCTGCCCTGCGTTCTTGGCCATTAGAGCCTACATCCCTTCTGAAAGAACAGCAGAGCTGCTGCTGGGCACCATGATTTTGTCCGTCATTGTTTTTGTTTCCCTTTGCCTACTCAGGAGCAGCAAAACAGAAATATATTTCCCTATACCACCATTATACCTTTTTACACAATGAACGGGCTCTTGGTATTTATGCTTGAATTTGAATTATTGTAATTTTCTTGCCATAGAAAAAACAGTAGTCAGGAGTGGATGACCTCCTAAAATCATATTTGTTTATGTAGGTCTTGCTACAGTACCGTATGTATGATTTTGTGTTGTGTATGTTTGAGACAGACATATGAAGTCATCATAGTATATTGGGATATGTAAACGTATAGCTGCACATTAGTCTGTGTATTTGTGTCTGTCACAGTAGACCCAACCAAGCAACATACATCTCAGTACATTATTTGTGTGTATGCTTGTGGTCTTTTAATTCTCTCCAGTATTCTGCAGTCTCAGCCCATCAGATGAGGTGCAGGTAAGGGACTAGTTTATGTCATTTTCAGAGAAAAGTCTTTGTGTGAGTGTATATGTGTGTGTGTGTGTGTGTGTGTGAGAGAGAGAGAGTGAGAGAGAGAGAGAGAGAGAGAGAGAGTCTGGAGAGTCATGGTGTGGTCCAGTGCATTCGATTAGTATTTCTTGCATGTGCTCCTTGCTGAAAAGGCTGTTTGCTGTGAGGGAGGATTAGACTCCTGTGGCGGTGCGATAAAGACGGGTTAGCTGAAAAACACACACATAGCTGTTCACAGATCAGCCCGGACTGAAAGGGAGAGTGCTTAGCCATTTTGCTCTCTGACAGGTTAGAAGTTGTTAATGGACAGAAGGCTGCAGTGTGTGTGTGTGTGTGTGTTTGTGTGTGTGTGTTTTTTTTTCTCCTCTTTCCCTTCTCCCTTCCTTCATTTTTTTAAACAGCTGGAAGTCCTTCAAAGGTATTAAGAAGAGGTGGAGAAGGAGGAGGAGGAGAAAGAGGCGAGGAAGGGGAGCAAGGGAGAGAGAATTGGAACAGGCAGGACATGTTCAGTCACACAAGGTTGTTGTCTTTTTTTTCCTGTTCATTCTTCCTCTGCGCTGGAGAGAGATGGGGAAAGGATGCGAAGAATGAAAGGGAGGTAACTTGTCGTGTCTGTCTGCGGAACATGTCAGTCCACTCTTCCTGCACCTACACCTGCTCCTGCTCCTGTCTGAGTTCGACCACTCGTTCATGTCTGATGGATGCGACATGTTAACATGGAGGGGTTGGTTTGTGTGTGTGTGTGGTTGTGTGGTTGGGGGTGGGGGGGTGGAGCCTGACGAGTTGGTGTGAAGGGCATGTGTTGGACAGGACACACCTCTAAGAATCCAATTTGCTTGAGATGCATGATCACTGGCTGGGCATAGAAGTGTGTGTTAGTGTATGCCTGTCTGTGTGTGTGTGTGTGTGTGTGTGTGTGTGTGTGTGGCTGCCTGTCTTATCTTCCAGTGCTGCATGTGGCACCTGTGCCTGTGTGTGTGGCACGCCGCGCCAGGGCCCTTTTTTCCCTTTGGGCAATTTCCATGCTTCCTCACTCGCTTAATATTAAAGCTCTTGTTCCGGGCCCAGGCCCGATAATAGCGTGGTGCCAGCAGCCAAATGTTCCCCCGGTCACAGCTTCATTAAATACAGGCTTGCAGATTCTGCCCTGAGCCCTTGGGGTGACTGTCTCAATTCAGTAGCGAGCCGTCACTGAGGGGCGCCTCACTCCTATTAAAGCAGGGAGGGGGGAATGGGGTGGTTGTGAAGGAAAATCTTGTTACATCTACATTCACCAGTTGCCACAAGTCACCAGTAGCCCAGTAACCCCACCCACCCCCCGCCCCACCACACACACACATGCAGACATATATACACATCCACATATACATACACAACACACCCATCTACAAAGACTCACACCAACACCCCCCCCCACACACACACACACGTCATCATCATAAATAACAAATGCTTGTCGTCTGTCATTTGTTACTGATACGGTTAGTGTTTTAAATGAAACTTATTATAATCCAGTTTTAATAATACTGTCTTTCAGCAATCATTCAACTGCCTCTCATTCAGCATCATATTCAGGATTATTATTAATTACAAACTCTGTTGACAGAGAATATGAATCACTGTAGATGAGACCATGCGCTGGGTTTCCTGTATGGGGAGTTTGGGCTATTATGTGGGTCTTGCATTCTGTCTGGCACAAAACAATGAATATGAAGCCTCTGCTGTTTTGTGTATTGGGGATTCTTTTTTCTTCTTCTTTCTCCCTCAAAAAATCCTTTATTTATTTATTTGAGTTTGCCACCAGAAGTGCGCAGCTGATAAAGGGATAAAAAATGCTTTGCCATACAGTAGCTTATCAAACACATGCAAATGAACTGTAATTAGCGCTAATTAACGTTTCCTGTCGGCGCAGTGAGGGAAAAATGCCCAAATGTTATGAAATTGGAACGCCATTATCTTAATGGTTCTGTGAGGGGTGGATCCCAATTAGGATATGCAAATTGATTGTGTAAACGGTTAAATTATGATAGGCAGTTTATCACGGGGCGGTGGATGGATGTGTCATGGGATGGATGGGCACAGGGTATGCGCGTTTGGGGTGGGTGGGGGTGGGGTGATAGGAGGATGGGGTTGGAGGGTTAGGGATGATCAGTTTAAGCTCCAGAACTGATCCTAGAACTGGGAAATGTAATACCTAATATATCCAAAGAGTCCCATCTGCACAGTAATGCTTTGTTATGCAGGCTGAACCCACCCCCCCCCCCCCCATGCCACACCAAACACCACCAGCAGCACCACAGAACGTTCTAGAGGGCTGGGCTGCATTTGCATTGCTTGTTCATTCTCTTCTCCCTTTTTTCTGTATCAACACAGAATTCCAGCAGCCTGCGCTGTACGGCTAATAAAATATCTATCCTCCATGTATTTGTTATTGGCCCAAGAGTGCACACAATATAAGGCACTGCATCATAAAGCATTATGTGCTGCATATAATAATACAGGACTGCTATAGATTATAGAGTCCAAGCGCTCACCCACACACCACCCCTCATCCCCCCACTGACTCAACTGTGCATGCATTATGGATAGTGCACAGCAATGTATGAAACATTTGACGCCTAATACACAGAAAAGCCATTTTTTTTCTGCTGCCTTTACAGAGAGAAAGGCAGAGAAGGGGAGAGAGCTTTTAATTTCTATGTTTCATAATGGCTTCCTTTCAGTGGCAAAACCTACATATTGAGGTAAGGTAGGGCCATGGGAGAGAGATAGAGAATAGAGAAGAATAATATGGCTAACTAAGAAAACCTCTTTGCGGTCTCGCTGTACTGTAAATGTGGGACAGTTTAGAATTCCAGTGGCGCTGGATGCCCCCGCCAGCCTGCCCCTCTGTTTGCTCTTGACGAAGTGACCTTGCATTTGTCATGCTGATTGTCGTGGTATGGTAGCCCGCCGTAGCCATTAGCAGTGCCAGCCGAAACATTAGCCGGCGTTGACTGTCTGCGTTGCCTTCCTGTCGGGCGCTTCCCGGTGTTGTTTGTCTGCGCAGCGAAGGATGATTACTGACCGTCTCGCGAAGCGGGACCTCAGAAAAATGCTCCCCTTCACAAGAATCTAATTACCACTGGACACTATGACGGTTTGGCAGGGCTCAGCCGTCCAGGTAGCGTTTAGCCAATGCTTGAGGTTTGATGTATGCCTCTGTAAAGGAGAGAACATCTATCACTGCACGGGAAGAGACAAAAAAGTGAGGGAGTGGAAAGGGGGAGAGAGAGATAGAAAGAGAGGGAGAGGCAGATGAAGGGATAGGATGGAGCAAGCCAGGGGACGCTGTGAGGTGAAAGAATGCACAAGTGTCTATTCAGCAAAAGACAGAAGTGTACAATGTGAGGGCACAGGGAGGGGGAAAGAGATAGATAGAGAGAGAAAATGATTAAAAAGCAAAGCAGGAGATGGAAGTCTTTATTTTTGCAATGTAAAAGCAGTTCTTTTCTTTGTTCTTCATTTTCACTTGTGACGGGTAGTAATTCAATACTACAGTACGTTCTACATTCTATACGGGTGTGATTAAAAATAAACTTACATTGGTTGAGAGACCCTCAGGAAAATAATAGAATAGACTTATTGAATACATGTCATGTATTTCTGTAACAAATGACTATGATTGCCTTTTTTAATGACCATTTTACAGAAATAATGATGGCCTGAGAACGCATGAAGGGGCCGTTTCTATTTTAGGACAGATATTATGTAGGCCTTCTGTAGGGAAATCACTTCTCAGTTTTAATCAAACCTGTTATGTTTCTTGTGAGACAGCATGGCACAACGTCTCTACATTTACAAATTACATTTACAAAGATTTGGATAGAAATCAGTGAAACTATTGTGAGACTGTTGTTGGCCTCCTAGATTGCCAACTGTGGATCAGATTTGGCATGGATACGAATCAAATCAGAGCCAGGTGCTGTGGAAGAGATACCTGCTAGTGGTCATCTATTCCTGTTGTACAATGTGACATTAACACCTGCATCTCAGAAACACTCTCTGATGCTTATTATAAACCTTATTAACTGTTGTTTTTTTTTCTATCTACTAACTGACTATTCCTGTACTGTTCTCTCTTGTTTAACACAGGATCTGGTCACCAATGTCTCTCCGCGCATAGTGCGAGGCACAACATCAGGCCCAATGTTCGGCCCAGGTCAGGGCTCCTTCCTCAACATCGAGCTGATCAGTGAGAAGACCGCCGCATACTGGTGCCAGAGCGTCTCCGAGCTCAAAGCCGACTTCCCTCACAACGTAAGAGCCTCATTCCGCCCTCATATACCAAACAAACCAACACGAGCGCAATTGTTGCACAGCTTGTTCATCTGATCGTCAGTTTGATACTCGTTGGAAATCCACTCGAGAGTCCTCATTCACGCGAACTGACTCCTCCCATGATCTGACTCCCTCAGACGTCAGGCGCTGTGTTTCGAGGCCCCGTGGGATGCTGGGAGCAGTCGAGGCTTTTGTGTGTTTGTGCTTGTTAATTAGCCTCCCGTCCTGCCCGCCACTTTCTGCACGCTTGTCATGGAATTTGAAAATGATTTAAACATTAACTCGGCAGCAAGTGCTTTATTATTCATTCTAATTTGATGCTCATGTTTGTTAACGGGAGCCAAATATTTATGATGTGTGTGTGTGTGTGTGTGTTTGTGTGTGTGTGTGTGTGCGCACAACTTAAGAAAAGAAGAATTGAATGTTTTTTTTTCACTCAATGGTTGCATTATTTATATAAGGAGAACAGCATATGGCAGGCTGAAATTACCAAAATGACAGTTCATTTGTTTACCTCTAAAGCTTATTGCATTCATTTTTCTCAAAAATATGTGACAGTGTTTGTAACTTAAGAGCGATCAATAGATTTTTTTGTTAACTGATTGGCCTCTTGATTACTTTAAGATGTGATGAGACTGATTTACCAGCGCTCACTCGAAAAACGTGTGTGTGTGTCTGTGTGTGTGTGTGTGAGTGATGAAATCCCTAGAGGCGTCTGGTGGGTCTGAGATCAGTGAGCGAGTCACTCGTGTAATAGCCTCCGTTTCCTGGCTGCCGATTGAACTCAAGATCTGTCTGTCTGAATTAGCAGATCACAGATATTCCACCGGATTACAAAGAGCTTTGTGAAATCACTTGCCTGCGACGACGATGTAGGCACACACCTCCGTGTCAATTTTGAAAGCATATGTCCGCGTCCGTGTGCGCGTGTATATGTGTGGTACATGTGATTGAGTGCATGCGTGTGCATGTGTGTGTTCAGATCAACAACATAAACAAGTGCTCAAGCACTTGTTCGCGCAGCAGCTATTGTGCAGCGTTAGCTTTTTGTGCAAGCGTGTATGTGCGTGTTTGTTTGTGTGTGTGTGTGTGTGTATGTTTGTGTTTGTGTGTGTGTGAATGGTTGATATGTGAAGTGAAGGGGTTAAGATGTGGGTTCCCATGCCAGAGGGGCTGGAGCTCCCTGTGATTGCCTGTGTCAACAGAAGGGGAGCAACAGTGTCACCGCCCACCCCCCCATCCACCCCATCCACCCAACCCCTCTACCCCCACACACTCACCCAACCGCCCCAGTCCCAAGCTCAGACTCTCCACACAGCCCCAGACCTAACACTCTTTAACACAAGCGCCCGTGTCAGAGATTTGTGCAATTCTCTCTCAGCTGCGAAAGGACAGGGTGTTGGGGGTAGGTGGTTGGAGAATCGAATGGTCCTTGCAGCGTCCAATACTAACACCATTTTCCCGCAGCCGTTGGCAGGTCAAGGCTCTCTGAAGCATGCCCACTTCCCCCAACCCCTCCTTGATTGTAGCCTCCAACGGTGTAATTTTTCTCCCCTCCCCAATTACGTCAGTCACAGTGGAATGGCTGCTTCTCTGCGAGCACAGCCGCAAAGAAAGAAGACAGAGATGCACTGACTTAGTCTTTACAAAAAAAAAAGAAGGCGGGGGGTGGGGGTGCGTTAAAAATTATCTTGTATTTTCATGCTGGAAACTCCGTTTTCAAGGGGACTGATCTCCATGGAGATGGGCTGTTCTAGCGCATAAGGTTGGATTGGGGGATGCGGGCGTGGGTGAGGGTGTGGGTGCAGGTAGACGGGATGGTTGGAGGAAAGTGTCCGTTGATGGTGCAGTCAGGGAGAGTCATGGCTTCCACCGGCTCAGAGGTGCGTTATTGAGCAGATAACGAGGTAATCCCTGGCACTCGGAGAGACACCGCAGGGTTTGCGCTGGTTAACTCCGCCGTCGCAGTGAGAGGCTTGATGCCTGGATTGTGTTTAATATACTTGGTTCTGCTTGGGGGGTAGCAAGCCTCCCGCTTGTTCTCCAGAGGGAGTCTCTTCAGTGTACTCCTATGGAGCAGCAGGTAAAGGTCACAAGATGGGGGGGTGGGGGGTTGAGGGTGTGGAGGTGTCAAAATAGACTACATCTATTAGCGCCTCTGCAAGTTCAATAGAACCCATCATGAAAGACTGAAGTCTGCAAATGTATGCAGCTATAGTCATTTGATATGTTCTGCATATACAATAGATATACAGATTTACCCTGGGAGGGGGTAATTATAGGAGTAATGTCAAAAGAATAAGAATAGTCCATGGCAAATATTAATATGTCAGTGTGATTTGGTAAATTCCAACTGTAAATGTCGGGAGGTTCCGTGGCACTTGCCTTTATTTGTGCTCTATAAATGGACCCATCTTTTCACCTTTACGACAGTCATGCTTTTATGGGAAGCCTTATACTTAGGAGGCATGGATCTGTGGGTGAAAGGGAGGTTTGCTTTCTCTTGCAGCACACAACAGTATGATTTCCCCCTTGAAAAATTCAGTTCACCCTGCCTTACCTCCAGCAGTGTGTATGTGTGTGTGTGTTTGTGTGTGTTCTGTGTGTGTGTGATGGGGGAAATAGTGGTTGGAGGCCAGCTCTCCTACCACTCAAGTGCAGCTGAATAATCGTGTCCCACCTCTAATCCTGTTGTCAAAGCTGAGACAAAGAAAATAATGTGTATCCTCCCTTTTCAGACACATTTCCACCAATATTCCACTGGCATTAGGGCAAAAGATGGCAGTGTACGTGTGCATGTGTGTGCCCGAGTGTCGATATAGTGATGATCCGGGTAATATGCTTACTGCAAATAAAGAGAGAAAATGTCAATGAGGGACAGACAAGTGAAAAAAAACTAAGTTCAAATAAATTGTTTGCCTACCTGGCCGTATGTCTGCCTTGGTGAGGTGGAGCCCCCGGTGAATTGGACTTTGGGGGGACATTACGGTGCGACTTGCCTGTATATATCAGACTTCCATCTTTTATTTTGCCGATTACTTAAAAGGAAGAGGCAGTAATAAGAGGCTGCTCTTCCCTAACCTGCTTTATGGCGGGCTTATTGTGTGTCTGGGGGAGAAAAAAAATGAAAATGGCAGCAGCTAATCCAGCCCTGCCACCAGGGCTCTTAGCTAATACCCGCTCTCTGATGTTTTTATTGTTTTAATAACGCTAGCACGCTGGCAGTGGATTTGTCCTGATCTTGTAAATTATAAATATTGATTTTGTGACTTTGGAAAGAAAGGGAAGGACGAGGGAGCTATTTGATTTTTATTTATTTTTTTATATTTTTCTTTCCGCCCTCACTTTTTTTTTCTTTTCTGGGTTTGAAAAGACAAGATAATGGCTTTCAGATCCATTTTATAATGTGCTGAAACAAGACCTTGGCACTGAAATGTTTTTGCACGCTTAAAATGGACCCTGCGTTTGAAGGCCACAAGGTAATGCTCAGTGTATCAGTCATTGTTACCACTGTAATCTCACATTCTCCCCCTCTCTCTTTTTCTCTCCCCTTTTCTCTCTCTCTCTCTCTCTCACACACACACACACACACATACACCCTCAAACCTACATACTTTTTCTCTGTCTCTTGCTCTCTTATATTTGTCTTTATCTCACTGCTTCTTTCTCTCTCTCTCTCTCTCTCTCTCTCTCTCTCTCTCACACACACACACACACACACATAAGCACACACATATTTTACTTCTGTCTTTTCCTCTCTACCACTTCTTTCTCTCTCTTTCGTTTCATCCACTCTCTTTTTTTTTTTGCAGATTGTCATATCCAGTATAATGTGCAGCTACAACAAGGCAGATTGGACAGAGCTAGCTCAGATGGCAGAGGTAAGCCTTTGTTGTGCTAATGTCCTTACAAACACGGGCCCCACCATTGTCCCTGGGTCCCGCTCCACAGCACAGCTCTGTTCAGCACCACTGGCATCCATTAATGCTTGGCCTCCTTTATTGCAACAATGATGACACAACACTATTTGACCTCATCTACGAGTGTGTGTGTGTGTGTGTGTGTGTGTGTGTGTGTGAGGGGTGGGGGATGGAGAGTGGATGGGCTTACACACCCCAAATATTGAATGACTGGGAAGCAATCCTGGGTTTGGAGTGAGCGATGTTTAGCTAAACGTTTATCAGGCCTGACTGGTGGGGGGGCTGCCAAGAGAGAGAGAAAGAAGAGAGAGAAAGAGAGCAAGAGAGAGTAATGCCATTGTGGGAGAGAGATGCTGACTGGGAGGAAATTAAATGATAGATAGAATAGAATGGAGGTGTTTGTGTGTGTTTACACAGTTTGTGTGTTTTGCTCATGAACATATATGTACAGTATGTGTGTGTGTGTGTGTGTGTGTGTGTGTGTGTGTGTGTGTGCGTGTGTGTTTATGTTTTTTTGTGCACTGCTCATGTACTGTAGGTGTTTGTGTGTCTGTGTGTATGAGTGTGTGTATGATTTGACATGAATTCATGTTTTTTTGTGGCATATGTTTATTTGTGTGGGGACACTCATGTATGTGTGTGTGTGTGTGTGTGTGTGTGTGTGTGTGTGTGTGTGTGTGTGTGTTATGCTTATGGCTTGTCAGTTGGTGGTGATCTCCAGGCATTCCATCTGGGAGCTAGAAGCTTCTCCGCCCCTGTTTTCTCTGTTGATGTTTCTCAAAATCAGTTCCAATAACAGCTCAATTCTAAATTAGGAATCTTGTGTCTGTCTACTTTGTCCAGCTACACATCACCATACGTGCAAGGTTTACACTTTTTTTTTTTTTGCTTCCCAATGGCAGACAGGATGGTTTTGCACAGAATAAAACGAGGCAGTTTAGTGACCGGCAAATTAATCATAGTTGACTCGCAAATCTCAAATGCTTAATTGAGCACAGAAAAAAAATGTCAGAAAGTAAACAGGTCTACGTGTCAATGTGTTAATTCTGCTATCGATTTCATTGATGCTCGGATTCTTCCTGCACCTCATTAAGAGGAGCCTGTCAGGGCAGGCCCACCCCTCGCCTACCCCTTCTCACTCGCCCCCGTCCATCCAAACCCATCCTCAAAACAAGACTGATGCCAGCTCACACACTCACACTAACTCTTTCCCTCTCTCTCTCTCTCTTTCTCTCTCTCCCTCTCTGCAACGTACAATGCTCAACTAAAGGTTCTCTGTGAAGTTTTAGCTGTTAACTTAAAATTCTAGCTTAGGGTTCATTGCAAGCTAACAGAGGGTAATCATCCCCAAGTCATCCTTAGGACGTCAGTCATCTCCAAGAATTTGCTCCATTTTAGAATGTTGAGTGATTGACTATTTATTTTTAGGAACAAGGACTGACAACTTTTGGAGCGGTTCTTTTTTTTATGAATGTTCTCAAAAACAGTCATGGGGTAAAGTTTTATTTGCTGAATGATTTCTGAACTGAGGAGACATGTTTGGCCAGTCCAACAGAGCTACTGACCAGTGTCTGACCACCTGCTTTCTAAACACATGGCTGAAGAACACCGCAAAGGTTCCACCCTCACCCCCTACCCACCGCAAGCCGCGACTGACCTGCCTACCCAGAGTGTTGCAGCAACGCTACCTGGAAGCATGGAATAAAGGGGATTGGTTGCCACGGCAACTCCATTTTCAAGCAGAATCAACCATTCATTTCCACTTTGAAATCTGCTAGGAAACACTTAACACTGTTCCTTGCCTAAGGATACTACTTAAAAGTTTTTCCTCTCTTTTTTTCCCCTGTTTCAACCACTTCTTGTGAATTTGTCAGTTTGAAAAAAATATAAAAATGTATAAATTGGTCTTCAAATGATAGACCTCAAATGATCCTTTTTTTTTTGCTGCTACTTTTCTCTTTCTCCAACCAAATCCCAGCCTTGTAGAAAAACATTACATCATAACCGTGCACCAGAGGCTATCATTCATAAATGTCAGTCACTCCATGAGCTATTCATATTTAATTCATTTTGAAAGGCAGCGGAGGAGGGGAAACGCTGGATGGGGAAGATGAATGCCTCTGAACCCCTTTAAAAGCCATCATCACAGTAGACACATGTACAGTAAGAAAGGCCTTACCCTGGCCTGCTGGTGAGCACACTTCCTGCTGAAAAAAAGCACTGGGTGCCTCGTAGCTGACAGCCCAAGGATCGGACCCGGGCCGATTCAATTTTTATTATTTTTTTTTAGGCTTTGTGCTGGTATTTTTTTTTTCGCTATTTATGCATATTCGACGTGTTACACCATGTGAACCACCATCCATTATATTCTTGACTTGCATTTTGCTGGAAATGCATAATCCATGCCCGATGTTGGTTCCCTTTATTTGAATATCTCTTAGTGGAAGATGTATTTCTCAGGGTTGTAAATTTCTCTCTCTCTCTCTTTCTCTGTAGTGTTCTCCATCCATCCGACCCTCCTGTTCTCTGGTGATGCTCTCTTTTGCTCATCTCTTATCGCATCCCCTCGGCACCATTCCAACCTGAGCGCTCTCTCACACTCGCGCACACACACACACACACATCCAGGCCTTTCCCGCCTCGCTTGCAGATTACGCTGTTTGAGCAACCACGCAGCCGCCACGGGACGCTCGCCTTCCTCCCATCCATCTCTCTGTCTCCCACCGTCTCCCTCCATCCCTCTTTCTTTATTTCTTTCCCCCCCTTCTTTCTCTCTATCTCTCTCTTTCTCTCTCTCAGACATTCTCGGCTTCCTACAGATAGAGCTCTCCTAACACCCCCCCCCCCACGCACACACACTTCCCTCCCCATTCCCCCTGGACATCAAAACCAACCTTGATGCGCCCAAAGTGTGTGACAGGGATGGCTTGTGTTTTCTTTATCAAGCGGGGAGAGTTGATAATCCATGCCAAGGGCAGTGTCAGGTTTGATATGTATCTGCAGCAGGCCCCACGGTAACTTTGCCAGAGCATGTCTCTCGCTCCCTTTATCTCCACACACTCTTCTTTCTCAGTCACTTTCTTTCATCCTTCCATCCATCCATCCATCCTTCCTCTGCTCCTTGTGCATCCTACTTTGCCTATTCCCTGTCTCTGCCCATCGTAGGTATTTGGGGGTTCAGGCTTGGCGAGAACCTCCCTTCACAGCAATAAGAGTGTTTAGGTGGAACATGCCTTAATATTCTCTCCAGTGTTTCCATACTCCCAGTATCACTTTATGAATTGCTTATTTACAATTCATACAGCCAGGCACTGTGTGTGTGTGTGTGTGTGTGTGTGTGAGAGGGTGTCTCATTGGCTGTGTGCTGGGCACTCCTGAGTCGGTTGCATGGGGGCTACGTCTGGTGTTTACATCCATGTGTGTCTGCTTGGAAGGGATTAGGATGGAAAGGTTTACAGCTGTGACGGTAAGCCTCTTGTTCCCCCAGTCTCTGTGTCTGTCTGTTTCTTTCTCTTTCTCTCTTTTTCCCATTTTCTCTTCATCTCACCACTTCTCTTTCCCTTACTTTCACATGCAGCGATGGAGTGGACAGAGGAGGAGAGCTCTGTGTGAGTTGGTGTATGTGCATGTGTGTGTGTGTGTGTGTGTGTGTGTGTGTAAGAAGTGGGGGTTCCCCTTTTTGCTCAAGCTCAGAAGATGCATGTCTGACTAACTGCCTGTGTTGCTTTTTTCCCCATTGGATTTGTTTCTCTCTCTCTCTCTCTCTCTCTCTCACACACACACACACACACACACACACACACTGTATGCCCTCCCCTTCTCTTCTTCCTCTGGCCCCACAAAGCTGCTTATTTTGATCGGCAATGATCGCGCCTAATTCTTTGTCTGCAAGGGCCTTTGTGGTGATGAGGGGGAAAGAAAGAGAGACTGACAAAAAAAAGAGTGAATTGAAAAAAGGAAAAAAAAGGAAACCCAGTATCTTCTTTCTCCCCACCTCCGCCACTCCCCTTCATCCTTTTATTCATCCTCCCCTTCCTCCTCCTTTTCCCTCCCTTCCCTCTCTCTCTCTCTCTCTCTTTCTCTTTCTTCTCCCTCTCCCTCTCCCTCCCTCTCCATAAAGGGCTTAGGGAAAGAGGATGAAATTAAACATTATTGATAATTGGCTTTGGGATGCCGATGCATTGTGTCCATTTCTGTACCTGCGTTTGCCCCCCTAATTGAGCGTGAAATCTGGCTTCTAATCCAACCCCAGCCCACACCAGCACCAGCACCCCCAACCCCCCAACCCCTACCCCCACCACATCCACATCCACAACCTCCAGCACCCCTCCACTCGCACCACGACCCCCAAAGCTGACTATGATAAATGGCTTCATCCTGCCTCCTGCTCCCCTGCACTTTTGTGGGGCTAAAATGCTTCTTATTCTTTTCTCTTTTCTAATGGCTGTCAGTTTGAGCTGGAATCATAAATCTGCGTCTGGGAGTCGCTCTGGCAGGTTGGTGGAGCTTTTTGTAATTGTTTAAATCCCCCTTGTGATGTGCTTTAAGGCCCCCACGGATATGTAATTGCCTGTCAAACGCCTTTTCTGGCTGGAATGGCTCGCCGAGCGACGCCCCACACTCCGCGAGTCTATATAGGGTGGCGTCATCAGTGCATCCATGCGGAAACGTCATTTTTGTCTGATCTATTTTGAAGCATTGATGTTTCAGTCATTGTTTTTATTTTTTTTTCTTTTGTCCTTTTTTTTTCTTCTTTTTCATTTTGTTTTCTCATCCTTCGCTTCCTACCTCCTCTCCCCCACCCTCTTTTCCTCTGTGTGTGGCTTCCCCTTGCGTCTTCAATCACGAACGGATTTGCTTTATTATTCTTTCATTATTCTTTTCATATTAGAAGTTGTGGCAGTAATAGTTTTTGCGGGTGTTGCATGCGAACATTGAAGTTGTTGAGTCGTAAAAGCCATATCTAAATAGAATCCATTGCCACCGCTTTGATTGAAATCCTGCACCATCCTCAAAATCGTCTCCTTGTCACATTTGTGTGTGTGTGTGTGTGTCTCTGGGTGTGTGTGTGTGTCTTTGAGTGTGAGTGTGTGTGTCATTTGTGTGCATGTGTGAGTGTGAGCATGTGTCTGTGTGTCGTTGAGTGTGAGTGTTGGGGTTTGCTGAAGATGAATACATTGAAATAATTCTCTGTCTCTTTATTCCCATTCTCTCCCCCTCTGCCCCATCATCCACCAGGCCTCAGGAGCCGATGCCCTGGAGCTGAATCTCTCTTGTCCCCACGGGATGGGCGAGCGGGGCATGGGCCTCGCCTGCGGACAGGTGAGAGAGGCCAGACTGACTAACCACACACACACACACACACACACACACACACACACACACACACACAAATACACAGACACCATCAACCATCAGGCCACGCCACTCAGAATGCATGCATAAAGCTTAGTCCGCCACAACTCCACATGCATAGGGAGCAGACAGTGCCCAGACGCAGACTCTCCTTGCATACACATAGAGCATGCTGGCCAGCAACGTGCAGGAATATAATTTATGCATGCAGAGAGGCCCACATACATGCAGGTCAGACATGCTGTACGACATGCATACATGAAGCCTATACACACTACCCAACATGCATGCATACAAGGGAAAAACACCATAGGTGCATATCAATTATTTGTAATTTGTAAGCCATGAGTATACACCTCACACACACAACAACAACACAATGCACATTTAATACACAGCACAGTTGTATCATTATTAAACCTATAGACAACACGGCAGCTGGGATGCACAATACACCTGCCATACATCCAGCTAGATGCAGCAGAATGGTCGAACAGTATCTTCCTGCTATTTATGCCATTATATCTGTGCATGTCAGGGGAAGAACTCCGCTAAAATGCTTAGCGTAGCTAAAATGTCTCTTCCAGTCACACCTTTGAGTTGACTTATTTATTCAAAGTCTGGAAGCGTTGGTGGTGATAGTAGTTTGTGAATGGCATTATGACCCAATGCTGTGGCCAAAAAGCCCTCTTAATAGCAGTATTTACCCCTCACCAGACTGAATAGATACCTTTACTATGCTCAGGGATGCTGCACTTTTCATAATCTCTGCTGCATATGCTAGTGTGTTAAATCTGAACACGAAGGCACCCAAGGAAATCTGCATTGTAAGTGGGAGCATTGAATCAGCAGAGTATCATCTGAATGTGATGAATAAAATAACTGCTGTCGTTGCTCCCAACTCTGATGACCGACACATGGATTTTTAGGATAGCTTTGTTTGTTTGCTTTTTTTCCCTCCTTTGGTTACTTTTTTGGCATCTTACAAGCAGTGCACTGAAGTGTAACAAAATACAGAAACGGTGCACTGGACAAGAAAATCACCCAACACCTACGTCATTAACCTAGTCACCCAGATTGTGCAGCGTGGTTGTTTTAATCAGACGGAGGAAACTGCTGGGCCATTGTTTGGAATAGGTTTGTGACAAATTGCCCAGGTGCAATTGCCTGGAGAGCAGTTAGTTTTTATGCTGGGAAATCTATTTGATCTGATGGCAGAAATGAGCTCATCACAATGTGTTGCATGTCACACAGTGTGTTACAGATGTTTACATCTGGAAATGGGCAACTTGTGTCGAAATCCTGCAATTAATTCTCAGGTGTGCAATTCTATGGTGAATCAAATGTGCATTATATGTTGTGTAGACTGTGTGTAAATTTTGAGTAGCATTTTTTTATATTAACTATAAAATAATTATACACCTTACAGGCTGTGATGTATAATTCATGGTGAATCTATAGGCATAGCTAACACAGATCTAGAGCAATGAAGGAAAAGCATTTTTATGTAACTATGTAAGGTTTTGAAGGTTTTGGACTCTTGGATGTTGTTGTGGAGAGCCTATCATTTGAACACTTTCATTGCATTCCCCTTTAACCTTAAAGAAGTAGGAGGGTCATGGAGGAAGATAATTTAGGTAATCAGTGTCTTTAAGTAGTCAATGACCTGTTATTTCACACCTATGTTGCTTCTCTAAGGTCAAATGATGTGGAGTTGTTTTTTTCTGTGTATGGTTGGCACAGAAATGACACTACGAGGCTTGACTACTGCGAACACAGACAAAATGGGCCTACACTCCAATGGAGCATTGATTTTTTTTTTCCCCTCTCCACAAGCATCTTAATAATGCATCCTTTTCCATAACACCACGTCTAATCCAAGCATGAACAGAATTTAATAATCCATAAATAATTCCCTTTGCGGTTTGAAAACAATTTTCTTTCGTACTCGATGCTACATTATCAGAGTTTAATGTAGCATTTGTACGGCTCCCATAGAGGATTAGGAGTAGCAGTAGTCTCGCTCCTGGTGTGCATCAGATAAAGACGGGGATAACTCTACACTTTTTGGAGGTCTGAATGCTCATTTTAACACCAATTACCGGCAGTCATGTGGCTTTATTCACCTCTGATTAAACCAACGCAATTTCCAGCACTCAGCTGTGTGTGTGTGTGTGTGTGTGTATGTGTGTGTGTGTGCATGTGTGAGTGTGTTTACATCTGTGGAATGCCTTGTGAGCATGTCTGGAGCAGAGAGGCTATTCTGACTGGCTCTCGAAACAGTTTATTTTTTCCCGTTGGTTTTGTTGTTGTTGTTGTCGTTACTGCCATCTTCACTTGTAGAAATAAAATTGAGATTGCTGCGTATTCACACAAACTGAGGGGACAGGTGTTTTCACACAGCCATAAGTGCTTAGGTAAATGGCAACAGGAATCCCGTAAACCGGCCTATACAGTCGTTTTGTTGTCCAGTCCTGTCAGAGTTTGTCGAAAAAAAAACAGGTGATTATGCACCAAGTGCCTCTCAGCTGGCGAGCAGAATGGAGAGGAGCATTAGTGTGAAGGCTGGTGGAGGAAGGCTGTTACAATGCCTGTTCTCTCAAACCCGCACTAGCCACAGGAGTGGCAGCAGCAGCCGCAGAGATGGTGGTGGTGAAAACGGGTCACGGGAGGATGTCAGGCAGCGAGACAGCCGCCATGTGTCTCACTTACTTGAGATTTGGTGCTTGCATGTCCTTTAGATCAATAGCCCATTGCACATTGATCCCCAATGCGTTATCGCTGCCTGTCGTAGGAGGTGACACAAGGAAGCATTTCTCCTGTTGTTGTTGTTGTTGTTGTTGTGTGTGTGTGTGTGTGTGTCTGCACATGGACATGTTAAAAAGGTGTGTGTGTGTGTGTGTGTGTGGATTTCTTTGAGGTAGAAGTATAGAGACGATACATAAGTCAGGTGATATATCCTCAGTGTGTGAGCAGTGCTAGGGCCCAGCTCTGGGTGTGTGGTGTGTAATTGTAAAATTGCAGAGGTAGGGTAAGTGATGGTGGCCATTACCGGACAGAGACACAGCACGCAACATATTAACATGCCTTCCGGGCACCAGAAGACATGGATGGATGCAGACGGAGCCCTGCCTCTCCATCTTAGCAGTCTAGGTCTGTATTAGAATACAGGAGGGGTAAGATTGGGAGAGGGGGTTGGGGGGGGGGGGAGCATTTTTCCCCATCAAAACAGAAAGACAAAGCTGTTTTCTCCTGCAGTGACTGTAAATCTACAGAGTTATATCCTTTCTGCTGTAGATTTTGCCGCTGTAAGACAAAAGCTAATCAAAGGCGTAGCGCCTGTGGGCAGGTAACCTCTGCGTGAACTAAAGAGAGGCAATATCATTTAATCACACCGTTTGGCACCTCCTCCTCTCCACGCCAGAGAAAAAAACATTATTTTAGACCCGCGTACAAAGGGAAGAGGAGAATTTGATTTTAATAGGGTATTAATATGCAATTTCACCCACTCAGTCTAGGCGCACTTTTCTTCTCTTTTGAAACAGTGGAGTGCCGCTTGCTTTTCTTTTTTTCCATCATCTCTCTCTCTCTCTCTCTCTCTTTCTCTCTCTCTCTCTCTCTCTCTCTCTGCCTCCCTCCCTCCTTCTCCCTGCTTTTCCCCTCTGCTCAGAGCTGTTTAACATTTAACTTGTATGGAAATTAGACGTTCATTTGTTTTATTTTGTTGGTTTTTTTTTCTACCCCCAGTCTAGAAAATGTAAACATTTGTATAGATCAATGTCATTGGCTATAAAAAATTATGAAATATGGTTACCATGGCGCACCAGCTGGGATGACACAATGTCTGTTGCATCACGATGCCCCATGAAACAGTCACTGACGATTTGTCTATGATGTTGTGGTTGTTGTGATACATTGGCAGATTTGCTGTGGTTGCACAGTGGTTGCTAGGGCACTGTAGCTGTGACAGAATTCTGTACTGTTGACACAGAGTAACATGGGACAAAGCCTAGGTAAACAATGTGTTTGTGATGCCGTAGTAGTGGATGATTGTACTGACTGACAAATGCTGCAAAGTCTTTTCTACACCATTTCAGTTCAAATCAGTGTCCTAGCTGTTCCGTTTCAACATCCCATAATATTGGAATAATGTAGCGGACGTACTTTGGGAAAGAGAGCGCATATAATAGCAGTATTGTTTTTGTTTATATTATTGAGATGGTCTGTACTTTGCTCTATGCCGCCATTCCAAAAAAGTATTTAGATGGTTCAGTCACAGTGATCATACGGCTGCTACAGTACAGTGAGTGTTATGATGCTACTGTTGCAGTGATTGTGCGGTGTGACTGCGGTGCGGCACAGTTGTTGTTCTGGCCCACTGGCGCAGCAGTGGTGGTGGCACGGCGGCAGCCCCGAGCTGGCAGTGGTGGCGGTGCGGAAGACGGCTGGGTGGTTATGACAGTTAAAAAACTCTCCTGAGCCCAAAGAGGCCTGCTTTCATCACTCTTATTCAGCTTTGACTCAGCATCCGCTGGGATCTCATTTTTTCATCTCTCTCTTCCCTCTCTTCTCCCACTCCATCCCTCCCGCCTTCCCTCCATCCTTCCTCTATCAGTCTCGCTCACTCACCCCCCCCCCCACCACCACCACCACCTTCAATACCTCTCCTCTGATTCTCAAATTAAAAACGAAGCCTTCTCCCAGAGCTATTTTCAGAGCAGCAAACAGGTTCCCAGTGACAAGCCGCTTCCATCATCCCTCCTGCGAGAGTTGCCTTCTCTTAACGAGGCCGGCAACCTCCCCTGACCTTGCGCTGTAAAATTAAAATTTCAGGTGTAGCGAATGCCTCGGTACTCACCCACCAACACACCCCTCTCCCAAACCCACCCCACCCACCCTCCTCCGCCCGTCTCCTGCCATCCACGCTTCGGCACCACCCTGCGGCAGTGCGTCTCGATGGGCCTCACCCCTTCCTGCCCCTAGCTGGAGGGTGGTTTGGTTGATGGAGGGCAGTGGGAGATTTCGGGGGAGGGGCGGAGCGGTGGGGAGCGACGCAGCAGGGATGGAGGGCGTCTCTGATGTAGCTTACTCAACCCCCCCTCCACCACCGCCACCACCTTCCATATCCCCATCCAGCCGCCACCCCACCCTCAGCAGTGTTGCTGCTGTGAGGAAACTAATCCTGAGCTGTGTGCCCCGCAGCTCTCTAGTGACAGGACTCTGGGGAAAAAAATGAAGCAGGAGTGAGGGAAAGACACATACACACACACACACACAAATATGTATGTACACACACACACACACACACACACACACACACACACACGTACATTGCACACAAGACCACACAGATATAATGTGTCCACACACACACACACACACACACAAACACACACACACTTCTCACTTTCACCTCCTCTATATAATGTCGGCCACCACAGCCCCAAACCTGTTTGATCACCGCTATGGCTACTGGCTTTACTCCAAAGCCTTTGCACTGCATTCACCCTCCATTATTAATCAAACTCCATACTCCATGAGTCTGCTCTTTCTGTGGGTAGTGCGTAAGATATAAATATTCCTGGGGTGTGCGCTGGGGTGGGCTAGACGTGGAGCTGGACTAGCGCTGATGTTGCACGCTCAGCCAGTTAACTGCTTCTGTCATGGTCGTTCAGACCACATGTAATGCTTATTTAAACCACATCCAGACTGTTAGCCAGGTCCCACTGTCCATCAGATGCACCAGGGGAATGGGAGAGTCCGATCTTTCCTGGCTGGCCTGCCCAGTTTCCCCTCTCAGCGGTGCCTCCATTGCTGGCCCAGCAGATGAGCCCAGGGCATGAGCACAGGTGTTGTGGTGCCATGGCTTGCCCAGGTGCTTTCCTTGCACAGAATTATCTGGGACCCCCAGCCGGGTGTCTTGCCCTGACCAGTGCCACCCGCTGAGGGTTCGGAGTTTGCGGTGGTGGGCCCGGGGAGAGGTGGGGCTGGCCGGAGATCTGTTTGTTTGTGTGTGTGTGTGTGTGTGTGTGTGTGTGTAGAAGGAGGAGTGGTATGGTAGGGGGGGTTCCCATCTGGCCAGTAATGGGCTGTCACAGACGAGTCTCACAGGGCAAGTCTACTTCCCCAGCAACCACCACCGCCATAACCATCACCCCCCTCACACCAGCACAGAGTTCGCAGCGAGCAGCATCTGTTTCTGGCTGCAGGCCACGACCCGACATCCATGCACCACCACGCCAGCCTCCCCTAATACAATTTCCCATGATCCTCTGGGGTGTACTGTGTGTGTGTGTGTGTGTGTGTGCCTCCTCTGTGGCTTCCTCTCCACCTCTCTCTCCTATCCTCCTTTGCGTTGCGTCGCTGCTGTGCTCGGGAAGCAGACTGCCTGAAGGAAGGCCCCGCGACCTCCCTCACTCCCTGAAGGACCCGTGTGGAAGTGTTATTACACCTGCTAATGCAAACAATCTCTCCATCTTCAACACGGTTCCTCTCTTGCTCTGGCCCAAGGCACACACACAGTCCCCTGCCCAACACCCAGTCCAAACGTTTTCAACCAAAATAACCCACAATGACAATGTCAAGCATATGGCTTAAATCACATTCTGCTATAAATGGTCGCCCTCTCTTCGTATACCCACTGCTGGCGTCCTGTGTATTAACTGGAGGTTGTGCATGGCAACCAAAATTCTGGATTAGCCATATCAAGAAGTGAATCTTGTATAGGAAGCCAGTAAACGGCCTTTCTGAGGCTCCTTCTCCGGAGCTGGAGGTATTCCAGCATAGCACTCCAGCAGCTGCTGAGGCCAGTCCCACTAAAGCCCCAGCTCTCTCCCTGGCCTTGTTTATACCCTGTTTAAGTCTTGAATAAATCAAGGCAAATTGCAGTGGATGCTACTTGCTGGAGACAGGAGTGCATAAATCCAATATCTTTCTTTGAAAAAGAAAAAAAAAGAAGCCAGGAATGAATTTTATCTTCTTCTTTGGTGTAGCCTTTTCCTGCTCTCTCTCTCTCTCTCTCTCTCTCTCTCTCTCTCTC
>JAGFZM010001051.1:77333-79878 GCA_017657215.1 Limnothrissa miodon | reverse complement strand
CCCCCCCCCATCACCATCATGACGACCACCACCACCACCACCACCCCTCTCTCTCCTCCACCCTCCTGTCTGCCTGGTCTAATGTGTCGTGGCCATGTGTGCAGGTGGTGCAGATGGCGTCACTGCCACCAACACCGTCTCAGGCCTGATGGGACTGAAGGCAGACGGCTCTCCCTGGCCCGGCATCGGCCGCGGCAAGCGCACCACATATGGTGGCGTGTCTGGTAGGTGTCACCCAACTCACTGCATCCATTCCCCTGGCCCTCGAGGGGGGCGGCATAGCCAGACTGTGTGTGTGCGTGTGTGTGTGCGTATGTGCTTGCATGCATGCGTGTAACAAGTCCTTTTGTGAGGTCCTAAAATATTGCAATAACGGTTTGTGTGCGGGTGTAGGCTGATTTCTGTGGAGGCAATGTAAATGTTTGCTGTGAAATGCTGTTATATGCCTTGTTGTTACTTACTGTAATACATTAAATGTACATATAAGCAATACAACAATGCATACATTAAATGATGTATGTGCCTTGGTGTTGGGTATAGCTGATTTAGTTAGGTAGATGCTGGAGTTATTGTTCCTTAGTGTTGGGTATTAGGTGCTAATATTATTGTTTGTGTTATTGGTTGTGTTCTGCTTTGATAGATGTTAACTGTTAGTGTGTCAGATGGGCCCGGCTCAGTTGGGAATCAGTGTTTGCCAGGGTTCTGTTATTTGTTAGACTTGACCATGAGGTAGCACTGACAGATGGAACCAACAGTCATAATACAGCAAAACTTTTTCAGGGCTTTTTGGCTTCTGGGTGCTGTGTGGTTAGAAACAAACTTTTTTTGTAATATTATTTGTCTGGCTTACTGTTCTCTCCTTACACAAGCGCATTTAAACAACTATAATGTAGCCACACATTTTATTTGACTTCTCTCCTAAGCCTCCTCTGTCTCAGGCGTGAGCTCTTGTATTTTTTATTCGTCCTTAAAAAAAAAATCTTCGATTTTGTTTTGTTTTGCATTTCTCTCATGACACTGGTCTAAAGACCACAGTTGCTCTCTTTAATTTTATTTTCTCTCTCTAGCTCCTTCTGTCCTTAGAGGACTTGGGCTTTTGTCTTTAGGATTTAAAGTTGTTTTGAATACGCCTACATTACTAGTCTGTAATAGATCTCTGTAGAACATACTGTAATACCGCAGTATGTGAGGCTTGAAAGAATACAAAATGCTTGTGGCTACCTCTGCCCTACTCTTTCTAGAGTTTAGCCAGGACCTTCTCTACTTGTTAGACTTTTTTGTGTTCTTTGTTGCTTATCATTGATCCCCCTAACCTTTTTGACCTCTTAAGTCTTTGTAAGGCTTGTTGTAATAATACTTTTACTAAAACATAGTGTTCCTATCGGATGAGTTCTGTTGGTGCAGTGCAAGGACTCTCAGTGCAAGCTGAGCTGAAGTCAGTTAGGTGTATGTAAATGGCAGTGGATGTAAAGTGAGTACGGCGCTTTCTGCAATTTCGCTGAAACAGGGCCTGCTTTTTTGGAATATGAATTCCATTTGCCGTGCTTCACCTGGTTATAGAAATAATTATATGCCTTGCAATGTGGAAACGGGAAGATGGAGGTACATGAGGAGGGTATGTTTAATTCCTTGAGGATCGTCACTCTCAAAAATATTCTCTGATAGACGCTTCGTCATTTTATTCAAATAGGGCCTCTCAAAAAAGCCTATGAAGGGCTTTCAAAAGCACACTTCTAAATCTCACACGAGTGACGTGCTTCAACGGTGGGACTTGAAACAAAGGGACTCGTTGCCATGGGATATTGACATTGCAGCGCATGAGAGAGGGAGAGAGACAGTGTCGGGGGACTGGGTGTAGAAAGGTACGAGAAGGGGTGTTTTTGCGAGACGTTACACAGACTTATCTTCAAGAGAATGACGTCTCGCCTAGTTTCACAAGGGGATCGAGGCTGCCATCGTTCATATTGATATGCTCTGGTCTTGAATATATCTTTTGACATTTTGATAAGTTCAGGGAATTTTTTTTCCAGCAGGGGCTTATTGTGGAAATCTTTTGTCCTGAAGCATTTCCCTCATTTTTTCCCCCCATCAAGATCTATATATAACTCTCTTGGTAGCGGTAAATGTGATTTAAGATCAATATTGGGGGATTTCCCATTGTTTGACGCGACCACAAACAAATGCCAGGGATATAGAGGGCTTGGAAAAGCAGATTCTCATCCCCGTCTCGCCACCAGCGCTTCACAGGGCAGCCGCACTGCACAGTCTTATCCGCCTACTGCTACATTACAACCCCACCTCAATAATTCATGGGAGGGCTGCTGTTACCTCCCACCTATATCAACCCCATCTCCCACCATTCACTTTCTTTCTCTCTCTCTCTCGCTCTCTCTCACACACACACACACACACTCACACTCACACTCACACTGAAACACATGCACACTTTTTCTTTTTCACCCTCTCTTTCTCACACACAAACACGTGTATATATCATTGTACTGCAAAGCTTCTTCATACTTAAAGGCATTTATCAGCGCTCAGT
>JAGFZM010001051.1:67333-72333 GCA_017657215.1 Limnothrissa miodon | reverse complement strand
AATAGACTTTTGAGGAACACATTGGAACAGCTAGTGGTGCTCCGCGCTAGTGTTCGTTTCACGGGGAAAAAAGAAAAAAAAACTCAAACTGAGGATGCAGACGTGCCTTTGCTCATCGCTAGCCACGCAACACGTGACTACGTGGAACGTGCCTATACTTGGGTTTTTAGCACAGATAACTTCTTTGGTTATTGCAAGTCCCCTAATTAGATTAACAGGCAATAGAGGAGAAATTTGAGACAATTTGCAAGACACTGCGATTAAGGAAGAGATAATTGAGCTTTGCAAGCATTAGGCACGAAGGCACAGAAGAGCTGAGTTTTTAAAAGGCTTTGGGTGTCATTAGTTTCTATTATGCTACTTGGTAAACGGGTCGAGTCGCATTAGACATTAGTCAGTGCAGCCTACACTGTAGACTTGTTAGTGATTTATTAGCATTAATATTGGTAATTGCTTTAGTACATGCTGCTCACCTATTTTCACCCACCTTCTAATGTTCATCACTAATGTTCACTACATTTCCTATGCAGAATTTAACACAATTTAATAATCACTTTGAACTAAAAGCTAAAACGAAGCGTGCAAAATACAGAATTGCTCTCCAAAACAGTGTCACGGTGTAATACATACGGTGGCTGTTTTTATTTTACTGCCTTCAGGGTGGCATCAGTGGCTGACACTATAGCTTTTTGTCATAAAGGGCTCTTTCAGATCTTTCCCCTTCAGGCGGAGTGTATGCCCTTTACGAAGAATGATAATCCTTGGTTAGAAAAGTAAAGAACCAGAGATTTAAAAAAAAAAAAAACGGTTGCAGATGAGGAACTTAATAGGGTAGTGGGTCAGGGTTACGTGAACTATTCGAGACTGAAAAAATGAAGGAAGCAAAAACACTGACAGAGACTTAACCCTTTCCTTTTTTTTCTTTTTTAGCATTCCACGCTTACTCTGCGCTAACGTGGCTCCTACAATGTGTTGCACACAGCACATAATTTATTGATGCAACACTGGCTCTCGCTGCAGCTCCACGTGTCCTTGCATGTGTTTTCCAATGCATGCACCCCAAGTCAATTTGTGGGCCCCTTCTCAGAGAGCTCATGGTGGAGGGGGCTGTGAAAGGAATTAGACCAGGCTTTCGAGACGAGGAAAGAAAGACTGAGAGAATGAATGCGAGCGAACAAACTCTGAGGGAACGAATGAGAGCTCGAGTCACTTCCTCGTGCACTGGAACAGTGGTTGATGCTTTGCTTCGAGCTAATCAAGTGTGGTGTATCATTATAGAAGGTCTCTCTTCTCTGCACCAAAGTCAGAATTGTGTCACACAAAGGCATGCTGCCTTGCAGGGAGCAACAGCCCACTGAATAGCAATTGCGTCCACAGACCAACAAGGCTCTGGTACTTGCAGAAGGCCAGCATAATGCAAAAAAAAAATAGAAATAGAAAAACAAGTGCAGAAAGATGGAGGGGGAGGGAGAGAGATGCAGAGAGGAGGAGGAGGAGGAGGAAACTAGAGAAGAGAGTCCCTGAACCTCAGGAAGCATTCTTCTGTATTCGAGCCTCGCTTGACCTCTCCTCACATGGCAGGAGAATAAACCTTTGCCGATAACTGGCTCTCTTCCTCCCGTCCTTTTGCTGTGCCCCAGCTGAGCTGTGTGTATGTGTATGCCAGTGAAAAGTTAGCTGGCTTTCAGGACCTCCGAATACCAAAAGAGCATATCAAAATGCTGAATTATGCATCTGGAGCACAGCGGGGGCCGCCAGTGATCGGCGATATTGGCAACGGAGGCATTTTTCCTTCGCTATTTCATTTTCCTGTAAAGCGCAGGGGGGAAAAATAGGCACAAGTTGAAGAGCTACAGCCATTGTTACCTTCAGATTGTGAGCTGGTTGCTGTTGCTGGACAATGCAGCTTTAATCATACAGATTCAGGCACTTACCCATCTCTCAGTGATGAAGAGTCAAGGGGAGACTGGAATAGCTGTAATTTCTACTTGTCTGCGCGCATTTTGTTTTGAAGCAGTGCTTGTGTGTCGTCGTCGGGCCCATACCTTGATCTCGCTCTATGTGTGAGAGAGAAAATAGGAGAACTCCATCTTGCTTCTCTGCCTATTGTTCTGTTTTGTTTTTTATCTTGTAATGGTTTGGATGCAAAGCCATCACGGCATCAAAGAGAAAGGTGAACCGATGACATTTTGCAAATGTCAGAATTATCTTAACGATTATACGACTATAGTGGCACATAGGAGAGGCATTCACATGGGTGCCTTCACAGTCATATTTTAGCAGGATGTGGGATTCACAGTGTAAATGTTTTATATACATGTCACCATCTACCTTTGTTTTGTGGTGATCCTACCTGTTCTTAAATGCACTCACACAGCAGACAGAATGACCCCAAATATGGGTATGTTTTTATGTGGACACGGTGCCTAAATAGAAGTGTATTTTTTTTAAGGTTTTATGAGGCAACAGTGCTGTCAGTGGTACTAGGACCCTGTCATATTTTCTAACACTTCCCTCATCCACATGGCTAATAAGATATGAGTGGTGTAAATTTTGTCATCAGAGGATGATGAGCAGTGTGTTGCATTGATATCTGTGTGACAGCCTCCAATTTCCTCATAGACAACTCTTGTCATAGGCGCTTACAGTCACCAAAACTGAACTTTAACATCCTGTGTGTGTCTATGTTATTTCATTGGTGGGGGAGGCGGTCATTGTAGTAAACTAGGTTTTGGTGCTGCATGCATTTTCCTTCCCTTGTGTATTTGTGCTATCTCTTTGTGCTCTTATGATTCTGGCCAAATCCTGGGCAGTTGATATCTGGGACTGCCTTTCGTCTCACTCTTTCTCTCTTCTTTCTCTCTCTTTTCCTCTTTCTTTTTTTCTTCTTCTTAGTCTTCCTTCCAGGCTGCAAGTCTGCCTCTGTGTTTGGAATTATTCATCAAAGTTGCCGGCCTTTACGTGCGCTGCGTGCCAAAGCTAGCTTGGGCTGATTAACCTGGGCCCCTTGCACCCTTGATTCAGCCAATAGGGGCCCCCACCCTCAAATCTGATTGCCTCTGTGCGGAGAGACAGTCGCCATGCTGGTACAGTAGCAGGCTGAGCAGGCTAAAGAAACCCTGGAGAGGGGCTCCTTCGTGCCGGCCATGGATACAGCGAGCCTCCCGTATGAGATGCTGTGCATCGTGCAGGAAATAATGAAAACAAGGGGGGCTTGCCATGTGGAGGGCAGGCAAGAAGAGGAAACATAGCTGGGACTGAGAATTACTGACGTGTGTGTGTGTGTGTGTGTGTGTGTGTGCGTGTATGTGGTGTGTGTGTCTGTGTCTGTGTCTGTGTGTGTGTTTGTGTGGCACTTGTGTATGCATGTGTATCTTGTCAGAGTGCATATTGAGACCTCAGCTAATCTGGCAGATGCTGTTGCATCTCTGAGATGTCCATTTAAAGTGCCCTGTCCATCTGTCAGTTCTGCACCTCCTGGTGCTAACACTAAGATTCCAATACCTCCTTGCGTTTGTTCATACCAAATCCCCCCTCCCTCCCCTCTTCTTATGCTCTCTCTCTCTCTCTCTCTCTCTCTCTTTCTCTCTCTCTCTCTCTCTCTGGAAAGCAGTTGTGACTCTCATGATATCAGACTAGCAAGGATTTACACCTGAGTGTCAGCTGACATACTGCCATCGCCCCCAGCCATCCCCTGTACTAAGGAGGCTGTAATTCATGTCTGTAGATTACACTGGCTTTAGGTGTCAGGAATTGCATTTCTACACCCCCCCCCCCCCCACCCCACCCCAAACTCTCCCCTACCGGGTCGGGTGTGCAGGATAGGGTTAGCCGAGATAAGCCTGCCGCCCAGATTGGCGCCGAGGAAACCAAATTTCCCCGACTGTTTGCTGGATGCTACCGAAATCCATATCACCTGAATGACCCGGCGAACGGTTGGGATTAATGTATTAAACTTGGTGCTGTAAGGTCCCAACATGGTGCCCAGCATGTCGTATGTCAACTCTACTGTCCTATTTCAGCAATGAGACTCCGGAAAAGAAAGAAGAAGAAAAGACATGTCTGTACTCACAGCACAAGGTTATGTGGTGTATATACAGTCTGAGCATGAAGAGAAACTAGGGCTGGGTGTGGGATTTGCTGGTGTTTGCCTCCTCCAGACAAGGCATATTCAATAAGGCTGCGCTCAAAGATAGCTAGTTTAGCAGCAGAAATACAAACTATATTGATAAGATCCATTCATCTTGACACAGGAATCAGTATCTTTCTGTGTGTGTGTGTGCATGTGTGTGTGTTTGTCTGTCTTTGTGTGTGTGTGTGTATTTGTCTGTCATTGTGTGTGTGTGTGTGTGTGTGTGTTTATGTGTTTCATCTCCTCCGGATACAGTTGCAGAGACTTTGGACAAATTAGAAACAAGATTAAGTTAATCAATTTTAAAGACAACATGAGGAAATGAACTGTTGGCTTGTTTGGATGTCTTTTTCACTAGATTTCACTAGATAGATAGAAAGAGATACTTTGTTTATCCAGAAGGAAATGACGGTGTCCAGTAGAAAATACACATCTCATATATATATATATATATATATATATATATATATATATATACACACACATTCTGAAAGCATACAAACATGTGACATCCACACACACATACATTCTACAAAAAAAGCAAAACAAAGTGGGATATTAATTGTGTGCCATCACAGTAGAGTTAGGTTGTGACATATTACAGGAGTGGTGTAGAAAAATTATAGAAAGGCGCATTGGAACAGTAGTGCAAGAGGGTGTCAGTGTCAATTTTCTGTCTTGAAAAGGCTACATCTTCACTGTCTAGACACAAATATAGGTTCTTGTCATTGTTGTCGTCGTAACTGTAAGCGGTTGTTGTGTCTGTCCATGTCTGCGCGTGTGTCTAAGCTGAAACCTGAAGTGGATGTTGAAAGTCTGGCGCTGATCAATAGGAGCAGAGGCTGGCAGCTAAATGAAGTTAAATCTA
>JAGFZM010001051.1:42765-66933 GCA_017657215.1 Limnothrissa miodon | reverse complement strand
GCTGATCAATAGGAGCAGAGGCTGGCAGCTAAATGAAGTTAAATCTAATGTGATAAACTGCCCCATCTGTCAGCGCAATTGGAGTCGAGGTTTTAATTCATTCAGGACATTGAGACCCAGGTAAATAAATGAAGGGTGTAAAGTTAGAAGGCATGCTGCTCCCCGGAGCTGGAAATGGCTAAGCTTATGATGGAGAGAGCACATGGTTCCTCCGAAAAAGATGAAGGAGGACCCTTTTAACTCCCCTCATACAGTATAAAGTGCATTTGTAAAGCACAGGTCATCTGTGATATAAGCCTGGGAGACGAAAAGCATGAGTAACTGCTTTTACCGCTAATCTGTGACGCCTTAAGGTCACTGGTCACTTTAAAAAAAAAATAAAAATGAAAATAGTAGCTGAGACAGAGTATGAGTCAGAGATATAACTTGGTGCCCTTTCCACAGTCAAAGGTTTTGGGTTTTACCTTCTTATAGGAAATGCCATCCGACCCATAGCCCTACGGGCGGTGACGGCCATCGCCAGAGCTTTGCCCGGCTTCCCCATCCTGGCCACAGGAGGCATCGACTCAGCCGAATCAGGTCTGCAGTTCCTCCATGCTGGAGCGTCCGTCCTGCAGGTAAGAATAGTCCACAGTGTGGTTTAGAGAACAAACAAGTATGTTGTCTACCATTGACATGTAGTGCTCAGCAGCTTTGAGCTTACAGAAAGGACAATGGGCAAATCAGGCCAAAAAGCACTGAAACATAGCTACATGGACTTGGGCTTTAATAATGAAATTACTTGTAGTTCAAATTTAAAATAGAAATAGCATGTGAAGAACTCACTGTAGCATAAATGAGATTGGAATGTGGCATAGTCCCAATGCAAAGGGCTAGAAGATTAATAAAAGTTACTTTTGTTGCCTAAAAACTTGAATCCCAGTTGAACCGTCCTTTTGTTTGCCACTTAAACAAGTTTATCTGTGTAGCTTTTTTTATTTGCATGTCAAGAAAGTTTTAATTGAAAAAGTTGGAATTAATGTAGACATTTTTCAAAGTTCAGTATTTCAACTGAGTGAGCGTCACATTTCCACAATACACTATGTCAATGGGAATAATCAGTTTGGAAATCAGCATGCAAATTGAATCACTATCTGTGAATAAATACATCCACTATTTTTAACATGATTTAATGTTTTGGTAATTCGGTCCTTCTACCTGCCTGTTAGGCAAAACTCTTGGGATCTGGCTGTTTTTTATTCTGATGCTTCCTGGGATTTGTCTGTTGAATTAATTTGAGAAATTAATTACGGAATAAATAATGAGTTCTCAGTCGAATCATAATTCCTTCAATTATGGATGCTCTCCCTTGAAACGCCTCAATTTCTGCTTCCATCTTTCGAATTATAATCATTTTCACTAATGTTTTCTTTCTATTGTAGATTCTTGGGGTTCTTGAAAGGTTTGCTCCTTTGATGCAATTCAGCTGAGTAATTATGAAATGATAATGATAATGGTTTACATGTTAAGCAGAAGATCATAATTAAACTCTCATATTGTGTCAGAATCTCAGGAAGGGATGTTTTGTCTTCAGCAAGAGTATTGAGCGTTTTCTGCTGTTGACACGCAGAGAAAGTGAGGACAGTATCCTGTCTGATCAGGAAAGAGCCCATGGGAAAAATAATGGCTCTGCCACTTCTAAGACATCACCATCCACAAGGAGACATTTAGCCAAGACACTAACACAATGTCCTAAAATGAGGCGAGTCAGTGATCTACAATGCACGCGGAATTAGTGGCAGTTTTCTTCGGGCCGAAATCAATGCGTCTTGTCATCTGCAATGCGACCAAAATGGTGGTCATTGAAGTGGTGAATCATGGGAAGGGCAATTCGATATTGAGGAAGCATGCCTCATTGTTTCAAGAGAGCCCTCAACGATTTACCTAGGCATCAGATTCATTCTTCGCAGAACAAACAATATGATTGGGCCCATTCAAAAAGCACATAGTACAATTCCCTCCAAATAGTTGATCTGAGCTATTCACTCAGCATGAGAGTAATGCAGAAACAGGACTCCTTTCAAATGCTTAACCATCAGATGCACTGATCTTACATAATATATTCTTGCAGCTCTACCAACCTGACGAAAAGATAACCCACTTTTTTTTAGCTATGATTTAAGGATACCAGTCCCTTTTTTTAATAATGATATTTATGTCACAGTGGACCACACTTGTGTTGTAAGGATCCTTACTGTCAAAGGCCCGTGTCGGTGAAAGCTAATATGGTACAACAACGTTTCCAGCACCAAATCCAGCAGGAGCTAACACCAACCACTCACAGATCAATACGCTATAGTTAATTCATTACTGAAAACATTCGTTTTCGCAGTCAGAGCCTGAGGGGTCTCTCAATCCTGTTTCTTTCTTTCTTCTTCATTCTCTCTCTCTCTCTCTCTCTCTCTCTATATATATATATATATATATATATATATATCTCACCATACCTGGCTGTATATATCTCCTTACTCTGTGCATATTACTGTGTGCTGACGAGGACACAGAAAAGGGGCAATAATAGTTAACGCTGTGTCTTATTTATAATGAGCGTTTTTGGGTAGTGTTGTATGGAGTAGCAGGGATTAAAATAAAACATAACTATTGGTTGTAAAATTGCCTCCCTTAAAGTCACTGGCTGAGATTCGGAGTGCATTTCCATGCACCCTTTTGGGCAATGGAGCAATGGAGCCATATTTCACTAATGGCTGAGCTAGTTCAGTCTTAACGATCCTTGGTGCAATTTCTGTCTTTCACCAGTGCATGTAAACAGTGGCAAGGTGCAATAAAGGAGCCATTATCAGGTAGATGTAATGATTTGTATGCCCAAGAAAAAAACAGGAATCGGTCAATCGTCTGAAAGGACTGACGTTGCCACAGAATGACGACTGAGGGTTAGGAATGGCTAAAAAGACAGAGGACAAAAGAAAAAAAAATGATTTATGAAACAGGTTTCAAATTCTAGTGCCTCTGCGATATTGATTTGGATAGCTTGGTATATTCCTGTGCATAAAAAGGCTAAAGGTTCCTCTCATTTACCCATCTGAGTGTAGTCTATCGACAATGACAATTGCCCATATTCACTGACTTGTAAAATCAGCTCTGCACGGAGCAGCTGTTAGCTCACCTGAGCTTCAAGGCAAAATATCAGTGGGTTCTATCCTCTGGCTTATTGGTCATATCACTCAAATCGAAAGGACGTGGAGTTCATACATAGTCAACGTAGCATTTGGATGCCAGGCCAAATTAATCTTTCCCGCTCGTTTTTTTTTTTTTTTTTTTTTTTGAAAGAGGAGAGTGCTCAGCTAAATGCCAGAATTTTATCACGGAAAATAAAAGAGCAGAGTAAGCGAGCAAGACAGAGACGAAGACAGAGAGGGAGAAAGAGGGAGAGCGAGGGAGCAGGGAATCTAAAAGCATTCGAGATCTCAGAAGGAGTTGAAATCAATGCTCAGCCACAGTTTTTCTGTGCAGATAAAAAGGACCTGCTGTCTCAATTGCCTGGAAACTGCTTAGAAATTCTCACTTCGATTTATTTCAGGAGTCGGCTGCATTAGCGCTAAATGCTCCATGGCTGGGCAGTGCACCTTTGATGTTCGGAAGCAAATGAAAAGCACTAATGGACATTCTCTCGCTCACCATACCACAAGCTTATGATTTCACTGTGTAGACCTACTGTAGGGCAGAAAGACCCCTCTGTGTGTGTGTGTGTGTGTGTGTTTGTGTTTATGTGTCATGGTACATATTTCATAAGCATCGCCCAAAAGCTTTTGTGAGTGTTGTTGTTTCACAGCACCAGCAGGCAATGTGGATTCCTAACTGTTGATCTGAGCTGGGCTAAGATGTTGTGTTCATTGCAATTCATGAAGGGCTGCCATTCTTTTGTGTATTTTTCACCCACCAGCCACCCCAAGCACCCACACTCCCAACCACCACCACCATCACCATCCCCATCCCCTCCACTTCCCTCACCCTTCCATCCTCCTCCTCATTAGCAACCATATCAAATGTGTTGTGGAACTTTTGATCTGACAAGCGTGTTCGGGCCTGCCAGGTATGTGTTCATTAGTGGTCAGAGGCGCAGGGTTCAGAACCTAGAGGAAAAGTGCAGGGGTCATCCGCAGCAGTGTGTGTGTGTGTGTGTGTGTGTGTGTGTGTGTGTGTGTGTGTGTGTGTGTGTGTGTGTTTCTGTGTCAAAGCGGCACATTATTTTGCGGCCAGCATTCAAATCAATTCATGTGTTTTTTTCCCTCTCCCATAGTAATATGAAGACAGTGTTGCTCATCCAGGCTTATCTTAGCTATTAGTTCCTGTTGTGTGTTTGTAAGTTAGTCGTTAATGTGCGTGTCCAGCATTTGATGGGGTAATGCTATCAAATTGTATCTGCCACTGTTTGTCTTTTCAGTCTGATATGCAGAGTGCAACTCCTCAACCCATGATCTCACACACACACACACACACACACACACACACAAACACACTCACACGCCTTCCACAACAGTGCAGAGTAACAAGTTTTATGCAAATGAGAATCTTAATGAAAACATATCTGGAAGCAGGAGCCTGGTAGAATAAATGTCCCCATTTTCCCAGCATGGGGTATTCTGCCTGCGATTTAATTTTTAAATACACAAATGACACAGCACTGCTTACAGTTCGGCCCCCACCCCTAACACCCCCCCCCCCCCCCCGCCCCCCCCCCCTCACACCCCCCCCCCCACACACACACGCATACACATTCAGCGTCTGCCGTCTGCAAAAGAGAAATCCTTTGTTGTTGCTTTTGTAGATACGTTGAGCATTTCAACCGATAATACTGATTAAACATTGTGCGGAGTGAAAGCCGAAGAAGAAGTCATATGAATGTAACGATATGAAGCCGTGCGACGGTGAAAAGCAGCGCACCGCATCGACTGGCTGAGGCTTCTTGCAGTGATTAGCATTAACGGTAGCATGCCGTGTGTGTGTGTGTGTGTTTTAACGAAAGCTAATCCCCCAGAGGCTCAGCCCTCAGTTGGCACAGGCCGATGTCAGCTCAGAGATGCCTCGGGCCGATAGTGCCGCCTCTTATCTCCCGGCGCGGAGAACTCTGGGTGGGCTGCCACTGGAGTAGCAACAGAGAGGTGTGCCTGTGAGCCCCCACCGCCTACCTACCCACACACAAACACACACATGCGTACACACATACACACACACAGTCCCTCACACAAATGGTCTCTCAAACACATACACATACACAAACACATGGTCTCACAAACACACACATACACACAGTCTCCCACATACACATGCACACACATACAAATGTGTAAACACGCACACACATACACACACACACACAGACTTATCCATGAAGGATGGGATTCCCCTTGTGCACCGTACCCATCAGAGCCCCCTCCCTGGATTGCGGCAGAAAAAAAACTATCGAAACTGCTTTGATGGTGCCCATCATTGAGCCTAATCTAAATCTGGTTAAGCACTGGACTGTGCAAAGCTTGGAGACCTTTAGATTCTGTCTTCTGAGTGAAATGGTTTCTTCAGGTTTATTTGTGAGTTAAGAAAAAATGTGTTAGATGAAGTTTGAAGTAGTTTGCGGATTAAGTATTTTTTTTTGTTTGTTTTTTTTTAATGTGGAATTACTGACATGGGCTCTTCTTTTTTTTGTTTGTGTCTTTGTCTGTGTGTGAGAGAAAATCTGTGTGTGTGTGTGTGTGTGTGTGTGTGTATGTGTGTGTGTCTGGCCTTGTCCATTTTTACCCTGTCTCAGGTGTGCAGTGCTGTTCAGAATCAGGACTTCACGGTCATAGAGGACTACCGGCTGGGCCTGAAAGCCCTCCTCTACCTGAAGAGCCTGGAGGAGCTGCAGGATTGGGACGGCCAGTCCCCCCCGACTGCTCGCCACCAGAAGGGCAAGCCTGTGCTCCGCCTGGAGGACCTGGTTGGAAAGGTAAGCTGCTCTAACGTCCCACCTGCCTTACCCTATGGCCTGTCTACAGAACGTGAACATCAATCAGGCGTAGGAAGCCACAGCATCCATTAGAGTGAGGCTTTGTTCGCTCCTCCGACCATAACTCTGTGAATGTCCATTAAACTAACCACATGGGAAACTCCCCCCACAGAGAGTGCAAGGTATTCATTAACATTGCATTAACATTTCTGATCTAGACTTTTATCTAGCCATTTTGCATCATGTTGTTATTATCAGCTGAGGAGAAAAAAATGATTCATAATTGCATTGCCTTGCTAAACGTAAATGCCTAGGCCTACAGTAGGGCATTTTTGTTTATCATTATTATTATTATTATTATTTATTTTGTTACGCGGTCGGGAGCTTCCATTTGCCTTCACAGGAAGCTGAGTGCCTCCACTGTGTATCTCTTTTATTACTGTACATTTCAGACGCAGAGGCAAGTCTGCCAAACTTTATCACCTCAATCAAAGCACGTTCACACACACTGTGAATCGCCATCAAATAAACAATATGGCACAAAATATTCCACACTCTCCCAGGCAAACGCAAAAGTCTGGAATTGCAGATTGTATTGTGGATGTTCGTGTGTGTGTGTCTATGCTTGTGCAGTTTGTGTTTATTACTTTTGTTCAAGCGTCTCCACTCGGCACAATACACTCATACAAGGGCAATAAAGCGGCGTCTGAAAATGAGATTTGACAAAAGCAGCTCCTTTGTTGCTGCGCGCGGCAGACTACACATGGCATCCACACTTCGCTGTTAATCTTTCCCATTTGTGTACTCGCAATGTTAGGCAACACACAAATGAGCTCTAAAAACTTCCCTCAACTCTTTTCAAAGAACCGCATTAGATGCATTTGATCTGATCACAGACCCCCCTCTCTCCATTAATAAACTACAGAAGCGAAGGCTTTGAAGCCCGTGCCTCGCTTTTTACGACGACATGCCGCGCCACCCCGAATGCAGGACGGACAATGTAATCGTTTAAATGCTAATGCCCAAGCAGCTCTTGTGCGACAGGGAGAGAGGGAAAGAGAGAGGGAGAAATGGTGGAAGCAGACCCGGGGGGAAGTAAGGGTAGAGGTGGAAGGGGGTGGGGGGGGGGGGGGGTTGTTGGGTGAAAAATGTTTCCAAGAGGTGATAAGTGCCAGTAATTTCCATGCCAACGGGTACATTATTGGCCCGACTCGACAGCGCGCCGGCGACAATTGCCACGGTGACTGCCCCAACCACAGGCATGGCAGCAGTAGCGGCGGCATCAACAACTGTGGCTGCAGCTGCAGCGGCAGTGTCTAGCGAGCTCCGAGTAGGAGTTTGTGGAAGCAGTGGTGCGGGAAGAGCCGTGTGGTGTCATGTAGAAACATCACAACAGACACGGAGCCTTGGCCCAGAGCTCCCCAGGCACTTGCTCTCATATGCGTGTGTGTGTGTGTGTGTGTCCGTGCCTGTGTGTGGGTGTGTGTTCGCTAGCGTCACGAATCATGGTTAGATATAGAGTGGGGAGAAAAGTCACTCAGCACACGGGTCACGGGAAGGCTGCCACTGGAGGCAATGCCACTGTATACCCCAGAACAAACAAGAAGGGGCCCAGACCTGGCCTAATGTCATATCATTGGTCTGAGATGGTAGATGGTAGGTTACAATTGCATTTCAGAGCTGAGCTTTGGAAACACTTTGGAGTGCCCTTCAGGTGAACTGTAAGGAAAAGTGGGAGTAAAGAGTGAGTGTGTGTGTGTGTGTGTGTGTGTGTGTGTGTGTTTGTGTGTGTGTGAGAGTGGGCCAGTAAGTGAATGGGCGAGTGAGTGAAAAGTGAGTGAGTGAATGAGTGAGTGGGTAAATGAGTGAACAGTATGAGGCATGTACTGTGGTATTAAGGTATGAACAAGTTTTGAGGGCTGAGGGGTGAGCCTTAATTGACCGAGTGAGTGAACAAATAAATGAACCACTGAGATGTTTGATTTGATCGGGGAAACAAGGGGATGAATTAAAATATGTATTTTCATCACTAGATCTGCTAACCTGGCTGCTTGTTGAAGTCAAAGAGATCAGTGAATAAATGAATGGATATGAGAGTGGATATATTTACCTGTGAATTCAGGAAGGCTCCAGAATAAACACACGCATATCAAAGTGCATGAGTGACAAGGTGTCGATATAGCAGCGCACCTGTGTCAGTGGGTTAGCATGCGTGACAAGATGGATGGAAACTAAACAACTCCCATTTACTGACAAAGACTTGTGATGTCTGTCGACTGCTTTTGAAGTGATGAGAGGGTTCTTTGAATAACATTGTTTTTGTTTTGTTTGTTGTTTGTTTGTTTTCTGTTTGGGAATAGGAGGGAGGATAGGAAAAGAGAGATGCACTCTGTCTGACTCTTTTGGTTTAATTGGCCCTTGTTCACCATACATAATACAAAGCCTGTACAAGGATTTGTCCAGGACTTGTTTCAGTAAAATGGATTTGAAAGGTGAGAGTGAGTACCTGCGAGTATTTGTAATGCGAGAAGTCAAAAAATATAAATAAAAAGAGAAGAAATGAAAACCAAATTTTAAAAAGTTTGGAGTAAGTGTGAAAATACATAAAAGTTTGTGTCTTTGGAGGCCTAATGCTCTGCCAAAAACAGATTGTAACGTGCAGTGCTGTGCAGTAGTGGCTCATGCTCCCCTGCTGGTGTGTACCAAGGTGGGGTTGGGATGGGGGGGAGTGTGGGGGGGGGTGCACTAAACCACAGGTGTGCTTTTGGCAGGGAAGATAGTGGCATGTCTCAGTCTTCCAGAGAGAGGCTGGGGGAGAGGGGTGGGCTGTGTGGGTGAGTAGTTTGTGTGTGTGGGCAAGGGGGTTGCTAACAGCGTGGCCTCACAGTCCCTGCAGCAGGGTAAGAACAGGGCCCCCACTTAGTCATCCGGATCACCACGGACGGACGAGGGTAGGGTGAGGTGAAATGGGTAGGGGGGGATTTGTGCTGGTCTCCCTAGTGGCAAACAGGCTGGGGTTGGGGGGGGGCTGAGAGGAACGGAGGGGATGAGAAGTTGGTGGGGGTTCTTAACCAGTGGCTTTGCCGGCTGTGAGGCACGGTGTAGCCTGGCAGGCATGGGGAGCTAATGAAGCCCTCAGCCAGACAGATCTGTCCCTCGCTGTGGGGGGCTGAAAAGCAACGCTTGTTCTCTGTGTGTGTGTGTGTGTCTGTGTGTGTGTGTGTGTGTGTGTGTATGTGTTTGTAAGCAAGTGTGTCTAAATGTGTCTGTGTCGTGTTGATTTGGTTATACTAAGGGATTGGGCACAAAGGCGAGAATCACTCACCACCTTCATGCATAAGGCTCAAAATCATCAGGTATTACAGCAGCAGGTTTCTGCTCTGCCTTGCAAAATCTCCCCTTCTTTTTGTCTGATAGCAAGAACTAACAGGTGGCTCAGAATTTACAACTCAGCATCCCGTGCTTCATTTAAATATACATCCCCACTAGGGATATATAATTAGTGTAATTGGAACTGTTTACACAGAAGTGTGATTCTATCGAACCAGAATCAGACTGATAAGGCTCTGACCAGGCTTGGACAAACATATGGCTTTTTGAGGAAGGGGGGGGAGGAAGCAGACTGTGAATGCATGTGTTAAAAATATTATAGATAAAAAAAAAATATGACTAATAAAAGCGGTGTGGTAAACTCAGATAAAGCGACTGACAGGCACGCAGGCAAACATAGAAATATAGATGAATGTAGAAAGAGAGAGAGTAGGCTAGGCTTTGGGGGAGGTGGAAGGGGGGGATAACAGTGTTCACTGATTGATGGAAAGAGGTAGTGTTGGATGGACAGTGAAAGAAAAAAGGTGCAGAGCCACACATCGGCCGACCATTCATATTCAAATGATAACACATTTCCTTTTCTTTGGATTTGTCACTCTGCTCATCAGAGCTTAACACCCACTTTTTTCTGCCCTCATTTCTGTCTTTATCGCAATCAGCGGAAGACCTCCCTGTCCTTGATGTGACACTCCCAATTAAAATGGGCCTTATTTACGACAGGGTATGGAAGCGTTGGGCCATGTGTGTTCTGAACGGGGCGGCGCGAGGCGGACATCACGTTAGCATTAGCGGAGTCATGGCGGGAGCGAGCCGTCCCCGAGCCCATTAGCTGGACCAGAAAAGATGGACTGTTATTGCTGTCTCTGTCTGCCTTCTCTATGGGATCTTTCATTAGCCCCGCTCATATCTTGCCCCAGAGACTGAGGGCAATGGTCTCTTTGAGCGCTACCTTCTTTTGTTAGTGCACGGTGGCTTTTAGCCACTGATGCAACGGGGGTTGAAAGTGCAAAAGGAAAGAACAGCAGCGGTGATTTATTTATTTCCACGGTGCTTCGACAGTGGAAGAGTATTTCGTGCAGACAAAAAGCCATGCGTTAGATGCTGCGTACGTTTGATGGCCTGGGACAGAGGAAGTAATTATCAGGGAGACAGCAATCCATGTGATTTAACGATCAGCATCTGAGGCCACGACTGAGGCTGAGGATGTTTACCTCTCCAGCTAGTGCTACTGGCACCAGGGGCTCGTGATACTTGTTTAGGACGCACTGAAAGGCTTGGCTTACTCATTAGGAAGCACTTTTCCTCCCTTAATTGCAGGTTTGTAGTTTTTTTTCAAGGGTTGTTGAGAAGTGCCACAAGCTGATTCCTATGTTTTGTTACGAGACGCTGATCATTTTGTATCCACTTTTAGGGAGGGTGGGGGGTGGGTGGGTAGGCGAGTGGAGGGGGTCACAGATATTTTAATGGGTTATTTGTTGCCTCTGCGGAAGCACACGCCTGATTAGAACTTGGAGAGGAGAAGAGAGAAAGTGAAACACATGGGCAAATCAAAGATGATGACAAGTTTGGTTTCAATGTCGTGTTGTCGTGTTTTCCTTCCCCTCTGCCTCTTCTGTGTTTACGTGGAATTGTATGTGTCTGTGTGTCTTTGTGTGTGTGTGTGTTAGAGGAAGACGGGGAAGGGGAGAGCAGAAGAAGTGGAGGAGGAGGAGGAGGAGAAGAAAAAAATGCACCCAATTAGTAGAGTTTGGTGTGATTGCTGAAGACATGAGTTTGGCAGACTTTTTTTCCTTTTTTTATTGCGCCGCCACCCTAGCACCTTTCATTAAAGCAGACACAGCCCACCGGCTCTGGCAACTTCTCATAGAGCTCTGGCTGAGTTATTACACAACAAATAGGCTGCCATCATGCAGAACACAGGCCTTCCAATCCCCCCCCCCCCCCCACACTCCCCCCGCACCCCCACACGCATACACACACCTCACCACCACCACCTCGGAAAGACAACGCGGACCTTAATGAGGCTAAGTGAGTATCCTCCTGTCTTTGTGCGGCTTCCCAGACCTGCCTCTCCCTGGATAGTCCCGCTCTTTCTCTCCTCTCCCCTACGCTTGATGTTGATGGGCTGGCGTGCCGTAATATACATTTTAATGCTCTGTAATGGCCAGGAGAGTTAGAGAATGAGGCTCGGGGACTGCAGCAAGGCGGATTAGGACCCTGCACCGCTGTCCCAGGTTTAAATTAATGAGGGCTGAAGACTGCGAGATAAATTTAGGTTTTCATATTTAATTATGGCACGCTGCAGTAGTTTAGTGAGGATAAATTGCACAATTATTATGCCTCTGGGTTGTTTATGGGTTTATTTTCTCTTGGTCTTTTTTTTTCCCCTCCCCTCATCTTCGTGCCTTAGACTCATGACCTAAAGTCCCTCCTTAATGGCAGTGTGCATTTTGCCAAGCAATAAGCCTTAATGTTTTATCATATAGGGGGAGGGATGGCAGTTAAAGACCCCGTCGAGAAAGTGCCTGGCAGGAATGTGTGTGTAGCTGCGAGTCTGCCGGAGCTTTGAAGCTGGGCGCTTCTGCTTTCAAGTGAATGGCCTTGTGAGCAAGGCTGGCCTTGAGATTCTCGCTTGGAAGGGGGAGAAAAAAAACTATGAAATAAAAAGAAATAACACTTGTGGATGAACTCGCCCCAATGCGCACACCCACACACACACACACATACACTGAGCTGTACCTGCTGTAGTCATCTGGATCGAGTTCTTTGATCATCATTTAAGGGTTCATCAGAGTTGACACCAAATTAATACTTTATTCTGTACGCACGGGGCCGCAGCAATGTCAAAAGGCGTTTGAGGCTAGCATGCATCTTGGGGCCTGATGAGAGTGCATCTTCACTAAAAGTGGAGAAGTTTCTCAGCTTTGGTGGGGTTTCAGAAACCGATGTTGTGTGCATCTAAGACAACATGCCTTGGAGTTAGTCCAATGCGAAAAGGGATTGCGTTTCATCATCATTATCATTGCATATGCATTGAAGTATTAGCTAAATCCATTAGCCCAATGTTTCTACTTCAGTTTCAGCCAAGGAGTTGTATAATGTAAACATACCCTACAGGGTGTATTCAAGAGCCAGCCTTATAGAGGGAACATTTATATCTCATTAAATATTGATCATGTTTGCAGCCGATACATTCTCCAGCACTCAGCTCATTTTCACGACGTCGAGAGTAAACACAATTTAAACAGCATTTTCGACTGCAGTTTTTAAGAGTATCTGCTTTCAAGCGGCACCTTGATCCGCATGGCTGCCGACGTAGTAACCTAATATGTCACCGCAACCCAGGGATGGGGGATGGTGGCGGTGGGGGTGAGGTGGGGGCTGTCTTAGAGGCCATTTCAGGTCCAGCTCACCAAACAGTTGCCTGGGTATAGAAAGACAATTCAATTTCAGTGACTGCAAACTCGATTTTTTTTTTCTTTTTTTTTTGAGTCATTAACAAATCAAGGTAACCTACAAGTGGGGACCCAGGATCGCTCTGAAGTATGCAGGCTTTTTTCCCCCCTCCCCAGTTTCAGCCCTGATGTGATATGATAAATGCAAAGCGACATATTGATCCACTCATTCATATATTTTTCTATTGTGGCAAAAAATAGCTGCGACAGCAAGCAGATTTTCTTTCCCCACCGTTACTCGTCTCCCTCTGGCCAACTTTCAGAGGGGCTAAAATGAATTAGCAGATGCAGCCACCCACCCACAGTCACATCTCCCATTGGCTTGCTCCGCGGAGACGCCCTGACGTGTCCCTTTGGCACTGTGCTCAGCTGGCAAAGCTGCTATTTACATAAAAAAAAGGCAGGCTAGTGGACTGGTGCTTCTTCACCCAACCACACACACACACACACACACCATCACCACAATCCCCACCCCAAGCTGTAGCATGCTCTCTCTCTTTCTGACTCTCTCTCCCTCCCTTGTTCTTGCTTTCTCTCTTCCCTCTTGACGTCTGTGGGCCCCCCAGTCTGGAGACAAACGGTCTGCCAGGTGGAGGGTAATGTCTCTCCTGGAGCAGTGGTGTGTACTGAGTTTTCTCCTCCTCTCTCTCTCTCTCTCTCTCTCTCTCTCTCTGTGCCGTCATGAATATGGTAATCCGGGGGAAATCACCACAAGCAGGTACTCCTCCACTTAAGCACACGGCAGGAGATAGAGAGAAAAAGGAGAGAAAGGGAGAGTAAAAAAAAACTGATTCACCATTCACCATCAGCCATGCTTCTAATGTCACACACTCACATCACATGTAGACACCCTGCACCAAGGAGGTCTGGTGGGCCAAACACACCACTCCATCCCATGACACATACACTCACACAAACACAAGCAAACACACACATAGGCATACACACTCATCACCCTCAACACCAGCTGTGTGTGACGATAATGGGGTGACTGGGTGCACCCCCAACGTCAAATTAACTCTCTGTGAATCATGAAAGATAGAGAATGACAGAGAGAGAGTGAGGGAGGGAGAGAGAGACTACAGAGAGGGAGATGAGGAGGATGGGGGAGAGCGGAGGAGGTGGAGATTGAAAGGGAAGGCATTAATTTCACATTTGCATGCATTCCATTAGAATGGATCTTTATCACCTGTGTTGCCGTTGAGGCAAACCACTGCTGTAATCAGACCCAGTGCCGCATAGCTGGGGGAGAGCTCTCCGAGAGCCCCACCACCACTGCTGCTGCTGCTGCCACCCCCAGCCAGGCATGTACTGCCACCACAGTTCTAAATCCCCCCCCAGACACACACACACACACACACACACACACAGAGGCTCTGTGGCTCTGTGCTCATAAGAAATCCAGTCTCTAGACTCTGTCCACCATTTCTTACTTTAACTCTCTTTTGATCCTTCTCTATCTGTTTTTCTCGAACTTTTCTGTCTGGTTGACTCTCTCTCCCTCGCTTTGTCTCTGTCTCTTTGACTCAGCCTCTATGATTTCCTGTCCTGAGCGGCAGAGAATATATAATAATATAATATATAATATATAAAACAATAAACCCAGAATATATAAACTCTTTATAAAACAACTGGTTTAATGAGATCATCTCAGTATTCAAAGTCCTCTATTTTTACTTTGGTGTGTAGATGCAGATTAGAGGACTCCACAGAGAATTAGAGGACTTCACATCTATTCCACAGAGCATCACAGATCCTTTCAATTACTACCGATCATGTGACCGTCCTTCACTTATTGTGTCATGTTTTTGGTCTCTGCTTGTCTGTGGCATCTTTGAGACCATTGTTTACTTTGTGGACTCCCTAATGACCAAATCAAGAAACAAATCTGTTAACATCGAGAAATGATTACTGCACAGCCATGGATGATGGGTGTGTGTGTGTGTGTTTTTTTTTTTTTTTCTTACCAGTTTTAAATTGAATTCTGGAAAAACATTGAATGTATTTCCATTTGTTTCGGACTATTTTGCTCTCGTGGGAGGAAAGGGGGTTGGGGAGGAAAGGGGGAGAGAACTACTTTGAGTGGTTAGCAGAATGTTTCCTTGTAATATCAACACCACTGAAAAAAATATATCAAGTGGAATCGCTTCTAGCAACCCATTTTGGTGTAAGCAAGCAATTCCTGTTCATTGACACGGCAATGTCTTAAGCCTGAATGGTGAATGAATATTTTTGCAAATATATTGCATGATTTTACAGTACAGGGCTCTGAGAAAGGGGCAAATATGGTAGGGCTAGGGCAATAATCTCCTAGAAATCACACTCTGTGACCGTCCAAGAGGTATTATTCTAGTCTTTGATACACAAACAGTTTTGATAACACATTCAGAAAGCGGTTTTGGGAAAAGAGATATAATTACCCCAGTTGAGAATTTTTTTGTTGTCTGTTGTTTTGCCAGCCATTCAAATACTACATGTTTTTCAGCGCAGGGCTAAAATAAAAACAAAGGATTTGTTCTCCTTTTTCGAAGACAACACCAAAGGCCCTTGGTATGTTGAAACACTCTAAACTGTGCGATGTTGACTGAGAGGATCTCATTAATTTTTGAAGCGTGGGTATAGAGGGTTCGGGAGGAGGTGGGGGAGTGGTGGATTCGGACCCTGGTGCCAAAGCAAACAGACTATCTTTAATTTGGTCAGTAGGGTTGGCATCGCCGGCTTCGCTTTTCTCTTCTCACCTCTTGTTTGTTCTCCCCTAATGCCTTAATGACGGACACAGCAGCGAAGCGTTTGAGCCACACACACACGCTTCCGAAGGCATCCAGTGACACGATGACCAGAGCCAGAGCAAAAACACAGATATGTGTTGATAACTAACTGAAAACTTCAAAAAAAGGAGGAGAAAAAGGAATCCTTTACTGTAGAGTGGCTCCAAATTTAATGTGGTAGTAAAAAAAACTACAGTGACCACCTAAAAGTAAAAAAAATAAAGACTCTTTCTTCTTTTTGAAGGGGTGGTTAAATGGCCATAAATTTTATAATGTTAGGTTTCTTGCCATTTTACTGCAGTGAGAGCGCCAAACAAAATCAGGTGAATGCATTGTAACTGAGCAAGCTTCTCTTGTGAGTGTCAAGACAACAGGCTGTTATGGTAAACCGCCCATCACTTTGTTGTCTCATTTTCAGAGTTTGCCCAGCTTTGGACCGTACCTTCAGCAGCGGAAACAAGCGCTGGCAACCTACAAGCAGTGTCTCCGAGACCAGGAGCAGGCACACATGACAGAGGTGCCCGTGGGACCCAGAACCTCCTTCCCCAAGAAGCCCATTCCATCTGTCAAGGTAAAGAGGAAAACATCTTACAGGTGTCTGCTTTGGCCACTGCTTTCTATAATCTGTGTTTGTGTGTGTGTGTGTGTGTGTGTGTGTGTGTGTGTCTGTGTTGTGTGGAACATGACATTGTTTGGAGTGGACCTCGTCTGTGTCTTACAGCCATATTGTATCTGAAATGAAATGGTCCTGTTCCAAGGGTGCAGTTGTTGTAGAAGTATAAAAAAGCTCTAAAAACAAAAACAGGTCTGTTAAGCCTGTGATCATGACTACTGTCTATGCTTTTTGTTTAATTTCCTTTAATTGCATTGAACTACCTGTAAAGAACACTATGATGGGATTTATAGTCTGTCCTTTGATCCTGGCTCTACTCTGTGTTTGTGTGTGTGTGTGTGTGTGTGTGTGTGTTTACACACAGGATGTGATTGGTAGGGCTCTGAAGCACATTGGGGCCTACCAGGAACTTGACAACCAGGAGCAAGTCCAAGCTTTGATCGACGAGGAGATGTGCATCAACTGTGGCAAATGCTACATGACCTGCAACGACTCAGGCTACCAGGTGAACCTCCCTCAATCCACCCATCCACACACAGCCTCACACGCCGGCTTCATCCTGCCCATATCCTCCCTCGCCTCAGACACAACAATGGGTCACAGTCATCCCCCGACCACAGGACTTTGGTACAAGCAACACTGAAGTCTTTAATCCAGCTTTCCCAGAGATTTCCTAGAGTAGACTTTCAAACTTAGTCTGCTGGCAAACAAGGGGGGGAGGCGAGGTGCCTTGGAACTTGCTCTGAAAAACAAAAAAAAGGGCATTATAAAAGTGCATTGCAAAGCTCTCTCAGATGGCTTTTTTCACTTTTGTCTGCAGTTGTAATTTTCAACCCGAGAGTAGCACATTCGGCCTCCAACCGGGCCCAACCTGGCCCATAGTCACCCACTCATGGGGAAGCCTCCCCTCGCTTCCCCCGCTGCTTTTAAATATGGAGCAGCCTTCGGTGCGTCGTTGGATTGTTCTGACAGTTTTATTAAAGAATCCCGCGCAGCTTATCCCGGTAAATAAATGTCTGACGTGATTCATCATTGGGCGTATTGATGAAGTAGCGGGTGCCCCCCGTTTTATCAAAGCAGTAATTGTTCATCGTGACTCTCATTGTGTGTGAGAGGATCTCTGAGAGGGATCGCATATTATTAATGGTTTCTAATAAAGAGGGGCATTCATCAAAATTTTGTGTCACCAGCCAGCCAGTAGGTGCGTCTAGTAGCACTCGGTCCTAAGCTGGGCATCAAGGATGTAAGAGGCTCTCATCGAAGGAAAGCACAGCTGGGATGATTTTACCTTTTACTTCCACTTCCTCTATTGGTGTGATAATTCTGATGTTTTCAATGCAGATTCATTCATCTCTGGATAGTGAACGGGGATAAAAAAAATGGGTGTTATTAGGACAGATAGATGGGGACAGGTGTCGCTATGTGTCGCTGGGGTTGACTCAAATTCTTATTTTACTGACAGTGTGCCAGCACTAGGACCCCGGGGGTGTGGGGTGGTGGTCAAGGTAATGTTTAAACACTGTGATTTCAAGGCTGTGGCTGCTGTTACTCTTTGGCCAGAAACTCTTCATCTGACAAGCACACATAGGAGTGCTTGTGTAGGGTATATTGTTTTTTATTTTTATTTTTATTATTGTTTTATTCATGTTTTTTCTTAATTATGTTGCAATTTTTCAAAAGCACAATCTGTGTTTTTATTCTGATCAAGTTTGTCCACCTTTTCATCCATTTTTCCTCATTTCTGTCTTTCTCTGCAGGCTATTAAGTTTGACCCAGAGACCCACCTTCCTTTGGTGGCAGACAGCTGCACGGGCTGCACTCTGTGTCTGAGCGTCTGCCCCATCATCGATTGCATCAAAATGGTTGCCAGGACAACGCCTTACGTACCAAAGCGAGGCCTTCCCGCCACTGTGTCTGCATACTGAGGGAGAGAGAGAGAGAGAGAGAGAGAGAGGGGTAGAGAAAGAGAGGTTGTCCACGATGAACAGAGAAGAGAGAGGAATAAATACACAAAACGAAACAAAAGAGAAATATAGAAACGTGACAGAGCGTCTACATCAAAACATTGATTCTTCTTCATAATTGTAATGTGAAAAATTACCTTTATTATGTGTTTGAAACACCACGCACACACTCGCACACAGCAGAGAAGAAAAGCTAAATAATTAGTTTGGAGAAATAATTGCCTTATACTCCCAAGCCAATTATCCAGAAATAATCATGCAGGCACAAATAGTTGCATTATGCCCAAACAATAGCAGGGCGATATGTCGTCCATCCACGGTCTCGCTCTCCCTCTCTCCCCTCCACTACCCCTCCTCTCCATCCCTGGTTATAATGACAATGAGGAGAGGGGTCTGGGGATCGGGGGAGGTGGTGGTGGGTGGACGGGTGGATGGAGGAGGTGGAGTAATGGATGTTTATGCTGATGCTGGTTGGGAGGCCATGCCGGAGCCGAATGCAACATCTCCCTAACAAGTGGAGCGTTGTCAGTCCGTACACACACACACACACACACACACTCAAAACTCAAGCGCAATAAAACGAGACATTATGTTTGCCAGGGAAATAATCCACAGGACAAGGAGTGGTAATGAAGGGAGATGAATGGGTGCTCCCTCCTCGGCCCTCGAACGCCACGTGCCTTCATTGTCCGTCCGCGGCTCTATTTTCCTGGAACAGCTGGAGCTGTTTTATGTCCCAATTCCTCCTTTGAGATCCACAATGCTGCTGGGCTTTTCTCATTATGTCCACTTGGTGCTTCTAAGTTTAATCCATCCCCAGCCATTAGTGATACCTGGAATGTGTAAGCGATCAAAACCCCTTATTGTTTGTTGTTGTCATTTTTGTCGTTTTGTTTTGTTTTGTTTTGTTCGCTAAATCACACTCTGATATCCTTAACGATTTTAGTTAATTCCTGTGTGCCGGCCCATGAGTAATAATCCCGGTGCACTGTAATAGGAGACGAGTTTAGAAAAGGTCATCTTTGAGTGCTTCCAGATCATTAGATATGAAGACTAACTGTGATTCACTGTGAACCCTAAAGGTCAGCACTGGCCACTTCTGTCTCAACAAATAACCCACCGTCCTCTTCCAAGCGCACATTTCCGAGGACATTAACCACTAGCATGTTGTTTCATCCCTCAGAGAACTGTATTTGCTGTGTTCGATGGAACAAGGTGTATGGCTGGCGTGTCACGCGTCCATGGCACCTACAGCACTATGCAATGACCACCCACTGTGTACGTTTTCTCTCAAGATATGTCATCCCAAGATGCACTACAGGAAATGGTTTCAAGCAATCATGGCCAATAACTGTATTCCGCACTGTGTTATTTTCTAATAACTATTGACAATAATTGCTTGCAGAGATAAATAAAAATGTATTTACCAGTCTTAATAAAAAAATGAATAAATAAATATAACTCTAATCAGTCTGACACTGGATTCATGGTTTTGTGTTTGTTGTAATGTGCAGCCTCATAACTGGCCAAGCAAGACAGCAGAACATCAGGACAACAATACAAAGTTAATAGCATACTAATGTGTTTAGCTATATTGTGTTATATTATAGCCATATTACAGTGTACTACCATTTACTAGTGTTAAGATTATTAGTAATACAACACGATGTTTTTCTGTTGTATAATGTGCTATCCTACATAATAATTATATTACATCCCACATCACACCCTTTTCTGTATGTATGAATTGTGGGGGTTAGAATAGTCCCACTCCACAGCATCTCCTGCCAACAAAATAGCTTCTAAACAGCCAGTCCCAATAACAGCACAACAAACACTAACTGATTACACGACTGACAGCCAGTACATTGTAGGGAGTCAAGGTTGAGTTTGAGCGCTGGGACGGGGAGAAGCCAGAGGCACTGGAGATGAATGGCGAGGCAGAGAGCAGCCCCTCTCCCCGGTGGCGCCTGGGCTCAGAGGGGCCAGGGGTTAGTGTAAATGTTTACTCGCTCATTCACTGGATGGCCAGATAATTAGAATGACATTTAGCGCGGCTTCAGGTGGAGGCTCTTCCAGACCCGGCCCCCTCGTCTGCTTTTCATGGCGCCGCCGCCGCCACCGCACATCATTAAAAATCAACACGGCATCAGTCTTTGGAGTGCGGCCGCGAACCTGGGGCCACAACGAGCGAGCGAATAAGCAAGCGATCGCAGCTGACGTGCTTGGTAGCATGTTGTGCTGCGGAGGTGCGGTGCCCAGGGGGTGGGGAGGGCGATGAGATTCGTGCATCTATGAGCCGTCGCCACAGTGATGGCGGGCAAGCAACCTGACAACAAGTTATTTTTTTCACCACCAGCTTCACCCATTTTAACAGAGGGGGTCACCATCTGAGCTCGTTAAAATGAAGGCAGGATGTATTCAGATGGAACCAACTTTGACTTGATTCTGATTAATGTGTGTGTGTGCTAGTGCGTGCGTGCATGCTTGTGGGTGTGTGTGTGTGTGTGTGATGCACTGGAATGTGGGCTGAAGTGCCTGCATTGATTGAGAGTTCAGAAGTTAGCACTCCAGGGTGTGCAGAGAAAGGTGGAAAAGCCTTGGAGATCCTGGGGCGCCACTGCAGGCTGCCATATGTAGACCTTGAAGATGAACCACGAACAAGTGCTGCATGGGAAATAAGCATGAATTGCATATGCGCGGGGGGGAGTATCTTGTTATGGAAAATGTTGTACCAAGGAGCTCTGCCTTGAAAAAGGAAATGAATGTCTTTGCTTTTACTTACCGGGCACCCTGTAGCCTCCAGCTGAACCCAGAGGTTAAGCAGGCCTCAGCTAGGCTGTAAATGAGAATAGTTACCGGTTCACTAAAGTGTTGCGAACCCTGGGATGGTTGTAAGCCTTCCCACCATTTTTATTTTGTTCATTTGCACGCGTCAAAGTCCAGCTTTTAATGAGGAAACCTGTGGCTGATAATGGGATGTGTTTTTTTTTTTGCTCAAGAAATAGATCTCTCCTTATCCGCCAGTCATCCATGATCGGTGCATTATGGACTTTAATGATGAAATGGTGGGGGGCTTAGACACCGGTTCAAACGAGCTGATTTGAAAATAAGCAAATAAATAAATAAACTAAAAGGTGCCTCGGAGTTCTGAAGTGTGGTGGTCTTGTTTTTTGTGCTAATTTGGTGCCATGGGAGAGAGCTGTGGCCGTGGGCCTGTGCTCGTCCTTGGCACCAGCTCCGAGCGCTGGCTACATTAACAAGGGTTAAAGTACAAGTACAACCAAGTTTTTTTTTAAAAAAAAAGGTGGCCATAATCGTCTCAGACAATTTGTCAGGATTTCTCACAACGTGGGGAGCGAATAGGAGAGGGGGGTTGCAATGTGCGTGACTGTTGATCACATGATAATTTCAACAACATAAGCACAGAGCACTTGAAAGTGTGCCAGGAGAGTGCGCATCTGAACCCAGCGATGTTGTTTGCAACTAAATGGGGGACGTACATGCATTATTAACCTTCGCGCACACGAAGTTCCACCAAACTCGTTCCATTTCATTCCAGCCGGCCAACATTTTTATTGCTTTCTTTATTTTTTAAAATCTCTGTGCCACCGCCTGCTGCTGCTACTATGTCACCATGGCAACAAACCCTTTACGGCTTGGATTCTACCACATCCACCCCCCCTCCACACACACACATACACACACACACACACAACACATCCCTACCGACCACACATACACGCACATATACACTCTCACACAAACACACACTTCACTCACCCACACAAATCGCCCCCACCCCACCCCTCTCCTCTCCTGTCTTGTCTCCCTTACCTTCAGTTACCACAGGTGCTGGAGCAGCCCTTTGGCCGGAGTGATGGCCAGCAATGGGCAGCCGCGTCCCAGGTGAGCCTCTGAAACTTTTAAAGGGGGTGTGCCATTCATCAGGTCGCTGTAATGAACAGAGGCATTAGCTCATAGCTTTGTGTTTGTCCCCCCCCCTCACCCACCACCCCACCTTCGCTCGATACTATATCTTGGGCCTGTCTGCTTGACGCTGGGGAAGAGGGCCGCTGAGAAATCGTTGTGCTGTGTTTGCGGCTGCCAGGCCCGAATGATGGATAGATAGGTGTAGCGGAGAAGGTGTGTGTGTGTGTGTGTGTGTGTGTGTGTGTCGTGTACACACACAGTGCTACAAGCTTTAATGGGCTGAGCTGTGCAAAGCTGAGGAGAAACTTGGTTTGCCTGTCTCGGTGTCAGTCTGTTTCTCCATCCATCCAATATAACTTTCTGCCCTTCATTCTTTTCTTTCATCGTTCGTTCATTTCTCTTTCTTTTTACACCTTTCCCTTGTCTTTCACTTTGTCTTTCCCTTGCGTTTAATATGTTTTTTGTTTTTTTTTGCTCTATGGGTTGAAGGCCCCAGTCTTTTATTCTCTGCCTCAGATTGTACCATGGGACAATCATTGTCTGCAGCTTGACAAACGTGGAGAGGAAAGTGTGTGTGTGTGTTTGTGTGTGTATGTGTGTGTGGGGTGGTGGTGAAATTACTGATGGAATGGTGTAAAGACTCAGAGGGCAACCCCTGCTATCTCCCTCCCGGCCTCCTTTCGTTTTATTTATTTCTGCATTTGTCTGAATGTGAAGTTTTCTCCAAGCGCGGCATGCACTGTGTTATTGTTGGAGCCGTGTTCGCTGTGCCCATCTCCTTTCTCCGTTGTTGAGGCAGGAATAAGAGTTGACATGCATGCATTGTGAGCTGCTCTCTCTGTCTTCCTCTCCCTCTCCCTCTCTCTCTCTCTCTCTCTTTCTTTTTTTCCTAGTCGTGCCACTGTACTCATCTTTGCGTTTCAGAAGTGTCGGCAAGGGGCAGGCAGAGCTGGGGGAAGTGAGGGGGTACTGGGGGGAGAGGGGGAGAGAGAAAGCATTCAGCGCGACGCTTCAAAGGGGACACGCTCCCTGAAACATGTATAGTAATAGAGGATCCACTCTACTGTGTAATAATCAATTTGATTTTCTAGTCTGCATGCCTGTGTGAAGAGAATCCATCTCCCCTCCCTGTCAAAAGAAAAGAAAGCAAGAGGGAAGGAGAGAGAGAGAGAAAGAGAGAGAGAAGGGGGGTGAGAGGGAAAAGAAGAGGGAGAGATGGGGTGGCCCAGGGTAATTGTCAATTGGAAAAGTTTGGCTGCTTCCACTGTTCTGCCCTCCATCTCTCTTTTTCATTTGGCCCTGAGAGGGGACACTTTCTACAGACAGAGAGAGGAAGAGGAGAGAAATGCCTTTGAAAATCTGAATGCTGAACAGAGAAGAAAAACGAGGGAACGTCTGTTTCCTGCAAATGCCACATTTTTACAACATGCTTTTAAATAAAACATGAGCCGCTATGAGCTAGATGCCGAAGGTGAATCCGTCACCTTCACCTTTGTGTACCGCTGTGGTTGTGGCTAATGTGTGCAGAGTTGTCCATACAATCTGTAAGCACCAATACAATCATAATTTTCTCCACACCATTAAAGAGTCTTCTCAGTGCTCTGCAATATTCATGATCCTCATTAAAATAATTTTTTGCAGATTTCTCATAATAGGCATTGTCTTGCTTACAGGACAGGGCCCTGTTGAACTGACCTATATGACTCTTTGTCTAGAATCAGGAGGCCACCTTAAAATTCACCGAGCACTGTCTTACATCTATTAAAGTCTTATTCCCTTGGATACACACCTCAATGACCACTCCAACACACACACACATTTGCACACACACTTACACACATTAAGAGAATAATAACGCTGACCTTTTCATCAGAACATTGTGCCAGACATTGGTGTTTATTAAAACAAATCATGCCAAATGTCATCTGTTCTCAAAGGCAAAAAATCCAAACAAAAAATAAATCCTCTAAGAAACTTCATTAGTGGTATGCGTAAATATCCCTTTGACCCTTTAAGGCTTTCCATCCAAAATAATAATGTAATTTCAAGCTCTGGAGTTAGTGAAAGTTGGGAGGAAGTATTTGCTTTGTGTGTGTGTGTGTGTGTGTGTGTGTGTGTGTGT
>JAGFZM010001051.1:19807-38401 GCA_017657215.1 Limnothrissa miodon | reverse complement strand
AAAGGCAGCAGTTTAGTGTTGCTTCTGGCTCTCCTCACCATGTATTTATTTTAATTAAATTATCACCAGGCCCGAGGCCCCCGCCATGAGCCTAGCCCTTGACATGCTCTCCCCAGTGCTTATCAGTGTCACAGAGTTTCCAAACAACGCCGACTGTGACCGCCATCAGTCCCAGTCATGCGGATAGAAACCTGACGCCTCATTTGCCTAAGGTACCGCAGTCTGTCTAATGGCAGAGCAGGGGGCTCTCTGCCTGTAGACTCCAGCACTTTCATTGAGCCCCGAGGCTCCACAGGGAAGCCCCAGCCTCCCCCTAAAACCCTCCACGTCCACCTCTACCCAACCCCCCTGCAACCCCTTCCCCCAGCCCAGCCCTCTGCTCCCCTCCACTCAGCTCTACTTGCCCAGCCCTGCTCGGATGGCTGCCCAGGCTGGGCACTCTGCCGGCAGGCCACAGCAGAGCTGGCGGCAGCCGCCGCTACAAGGGTTTTGGCACTGGCCTGGGCATCATGCATCATTTAAAAAACCTGCTGGAATTCCCATGATTCTCTGGAAAGGGTTATTTATTAGAGGATAAGGGGAGAAGGGGTGGAGAAACACAGAGTGAAAGAGAGATGGGTGGAGAACGAGAAAGAAAGGGAGAGAGGGAGACTTTTGGGCTAGAGTGAGGAGGAGGTAGAGAGAATGACACCACATCCTGCTGGCTCATGAGGGACAGGTCTACATTAAGCCATGAGGCTCCACGGCTCCTTCGCCCTCACCCCATCCCCACCCCCACCCCCACATTACCCCCCGCCCCTCACTCTCCTCTTCCCTTTTTCAGAGGGCAAAAAAAAAATAAAAGAGTTAAAAAGGATCCATTGTTTTTAACGCAGATTGGCGGAAACCCTTTTAGCGGCTAATACCCCCCAGTTTGTCCCAAAAGCCATCAATTAAGGCTGCGCTAAAGCCCTGACTCACTGCAACCTGCGTCGCAGTGCTAACGGGGGGCCGTAGGAGGGAGAGAGGCCTTTTAGAGAGCGCGGCAGAAAGCAGATGTTCCCAAAGTGGTCCCCGGACAGACCTGCTGATGAATGCTAATGGAAGTGATTACCACAAAAAAGGCAAATGGACTCTCTTTCTCTCGCTCTCTCTCTCTTTCACACACACATGTTGTACATGCCCCCGCAACACACGTAATACACACAGAGATACACTCACAGACAAGCACGCCCACGAACGGAAAGTCCACGCGTAAGCACAGGCCACACAGACCCAACAGACAACGAGTATGTCAACACCAGGTGGACAAGACGGGTGAATCAGACCCCATGCTGTATACCACATGAGGCTTTGGCTAACAGTCTGCAGGGCTCATGCTCCAAAACAGCCACCGGGAGAGGAAAAACACAGGCTTGATCAAAAAAAGAAAGAAACTAGAAACAACTACTACAGTATGCACTATTTGGTAGGATAGGTTTCCTCACTGTCTATGGTCTGGACATGTTTCAATTTGTTGTCGGGAGAGTGAGAGAAAGAGAGAGAGAGAGAAAGAGGGAGAGGGGAGAAAGGCAGAGGGAGAGTATGTGTGTGTGTGTCTGTCTGCCAGAGCGGAGAGCCTAAATAAGAATGAGTCGTCATGGAGAGCTGCTTCAACTATCTAAAATGTCTAATCAATGAAACTGGAGGGCGGAGGCATCTAATTACCAGCTGCAGTGGCAAAACACTACAACAAAGGCCTCCATTTTTCCCCCTCCCTTTTATTTAGTTCGAGCACCAAGCCCAGAGCCGGAGGAAAAAGACAACATTTGGGGGGGTTGTTTCAGTGCCAGCCAAAGATGTGTGGCAAAGCATGCTGTCGTTAAAAAAGGAAGAGTGGCGGCAGAGCAGGCAGGCTATCTGGAGCTCCGCTGTGCACTCAATGACCCTGAGCATGGAGAAGCCCGGCAGAACAGGACACCACCGCTGATCCTCTCCTCATCTCCTTCCACTCCTGCGGAGAGCAGGAGAGATGGAGAGAATGAGAGGATGAGATGGCAGGAGACTGACAAGGAGGGGGGAAAGAAATCTGAGGCCAGTGAAAGAGGGATGGAGATGGAGAAATGCACAAATGGGGAAATAGAGAGAGAGATACAGAGAGAGAGTATGAGAGAAAGAGAGAAGGAGGGGGGATGAGCCAAGTGTAGAAGAGTGAATGGAGTGAGAAATAAAAAGAAAAAGGAAATGAGAGAGAGAAAGAAAACAAGGGAACAAGAGAAAAACAGTTGTACTGAATGGGGTGAAAGTTGGGGAGATGAACAGAAGAGATGCTGTGTGAGTAAGGGAGAAACTAAGGTGCTGTGTACCCCCACGCTGAGCGCAGCATTCATAGCCCTATGGGGATGAAAAGCATACAGCCTCAGGTTTATCCACTCACCACCCTTAGTCCTCCTACTCCTACTACTCGTCCTACTCCTAGTCCTAGTCCTCCCACTCCCTCTCCAGCCCCCTAACATTGGCTCTCAAAGCTAACATTGTCTCTCAAATCTAGATTCACTCGGTGCCTGTAGCTCCTAGTGAGCCAAAGGACCTAGTCAATACCACATTTACCTGCCAACAGGTCATGGAGGCACAGAAGAAAGATAATGTAGTATAATAAAAGTAAAACAATTAAATATTTATTATACAACCGTTTTTTGTCTTTCTGTTTGTTAACCAAGACAAGGCTCTAGTCTCAGGGTCTCAATTCAGGTGTCCTGTAACTCAGCACACATTGAGCACTTAGAAAAGCTCACGTGAGCTTTGATAGCCCAGAGTTCCATTCGGACACTAGAATCTTCGGACACACAGTTGGCCAGACCTTAAAAATGCCGTTGAATGTTCTTTACTAAATCAGTCCACCAATAACCAAGACATATCCCTTTAACATTACCAATGAGCACTAACAAATGCATTCTAGTTTTTAATAAAATAAATAAATAAATAAAAAAGGAGAACAAAATGCTGTCTGAAAGCATGTTCAGGAACAAATCTTACTGTGTTTTTTTTAATTGTCCAACAATGCTAGAGCTCATATTGTGAGTGGACCTTTACCCCATGGATGTCTAAGTCATACAGAATGGGATTTTATTGGGTTTTTAGGTTTGTGTGTTTGTGTGTGTGTGTGTGTGTGTCTCTCTCTCTCTCTCTGGTGGTCTCCTTATTGAATAGGCCCTTTTGGTGGAATTCCATTTTCTCTTTTTGTAGCTGATTTTTAATTAGCTGCATAACATTTTCTGTCTTAATTGTAGGTCAAAGTTCTTTTTCTCTGCCACAAGTATTAGGAAAATGGAGAGAGTTAATTGGGTTTTCTCACTTAAGATCTGGGGAGAAGAGGGAAAAAATAGCAGCTCCGCCACAAATATGTGATGCAAATTTAAGTATAAAGTCAGAGGAAGAGAAGTGCTTTTAAATGTCAGTTAATTGTGAACCTGACTCATTTGGTAGACTCCCCTCTCCAATCCCACCCCCACTGCAAGGGTTTTACTGCATCACCTTTTCTCCTATGCAACAGCAAATTATGTTTAATTATCAAGAGCTTCAAATGTGTGAAAGTAAGAAAGAGAACATTACATTACTAGCCTTCGGTCCACACATTTTTGTGCTTGTTACTGTAGGTGGAAGACGCCAGAGCCAGTGTTCATCCGAGTGTACATTTGAATTATCCTTCTTTTTGTTCGCCCAATGCTGTTCTCTGAACAGTTTGAGAAACTAACGATCCATTACTGATACTTTAGAAGTTGTTTCACTGCTATGTCTACTGCAATGTACAGAGCTGAATGTCTGTAGCGAGCCACTGTATATCAAAGGTCTCCCACTGCTTTCATGGAAAAAAGCATAAATAAGGTACTTTAAAAAGGGTTTTTTTTTTATGGCATTTTCTGTTTTTTTTTTTCCCCCATCCTATTTGGCTCTCTCTTTCTGTGTAGTTTCTCAGTTCGAAATTCTGTCAATTAGATGAAGCAAATATACATTACTCCACACAGTGCACACTCAGTAGGGGGCTGGGTTAAATTAATTACCATCGTACCAAGAACCAACAGCTATATTTGGCAGAAACATCTCTTTTCTTTTTTCCATATGTGATCTAGGCAATTACAGGAATCCGAGGCTTACAAATGCAATTTCTTATCAACATCCAAGATATACGGCGAGTCTGTGGATCAGTCTCGTATGAAAGGGGGTTTAAAATGTTAATTGGCCACAAACCCGGTTGCCATAGCAGCTGACGTCACATGTTGAAGTTTTTACAATGAAAAGGGGGCATGTGTCCCTTTGAAGGTGGGCTGGCGAATTGTCCTCAGTGACAAAAGCTGGAATCACAAGGAAGGCAAAGACACCCTTCATCATTTCAAAGAGTGTGAAAAAAAAGAATCAGGAGATAGCCCCAGCCTCATCATCTGCTAAGCAAAACACGTCTCTCTGGTGATGTCTGCTGATTATGTGGGTGAGGCTTAGTATAGGCCTAATCTGTCTGACACAACCATGATTATGATTTCCTTTTTTATGGGAAGGTCCCTGACCTTGTCATCTACCATCTTAGAGAAAAGAAACAAAGGCTGATTCAATACTTACCGGCATGACATGAAATTTCTAGTCTATAAGTAAACTGTGTGTCAAAAATGGGCACAGTATATATGTGTGTTAATTTGCCAGCATCACATCAGCTGTATTTATATGATAAATAGGAACAACTGGGTCAGAATTAATTTAGGGCAATTTTCATTAAGCAATTTTTTATAGAAGTCAGTGACATTTGGCTGAGGCGAAAAACTGCCTTATTAAATTCTACCCTTAAAGGAAATGTCACAGATATTTACTGCAATAAAGCATTATTACACCTTTGTCATGTGGAGTCAATGGAAAGACAATTACAGCACCTCCATCCATTGATCTGACTCGTGCTCCAAGTTAAAATGAACACAGGAGCGCCATCAAATAGAAAATAAAGCTGGCCCCTTTTTTGTGATCAGCAGTTTCTTCTCATAATTCAGACATTTTCTAATGTTAATTTTCCAGACTTCATTGGATTCCAACATTATTCCAGACGACTCCCTCCCCAGCTTGTCTATCTGTAGACTTGTCAGAAACAGCCTTGTGGGACTGGTAAAGTCAGAATCCGCCTTCTTGTTGTCAAGACAATACCATGCTAATTTTGACATTGCCAGGCATCCCGCTGGGATGAGGCCTCTGAGGTGCAACCGCGTGCTTCTCTCTAGTTTACATATATCAAACCACGATGCTAAACAAACAGGAAACAGATTTCCCTGTGACCCAGTCAAGCTTAATTTGAGTGTAGTGAACCATCCTCGAAAGGCCCGGTCAGGTTTTAATAATAAGATTGTTGATAAGTGTCCCATGGTCATTGAATATACTCTTGGAAAATGCATTCCATTATTAATATTGTTAGTACTTTTTTGTTGCTTTTAAGAAGCATAACAAGATCTTCAGTGGTGACAGATGCTAAATATTTCCTGCTCTGTTGCTCTGCCATCGGTCTCTATCGCCGTGTATGCCACAGTGGGCACGTTCTCAAGAGAACTGAGTGGCTCCTCACAGTCAGTGGAGAATAAAGCCACACTAATGTTAATGGAAACACATGCACAGCTCCCTGTAATAAACTCATTAGAGAGCGCCAATTAGGCCCTGGGTTTTTGTTGTGGATACCGTTGCCTGGGAGAACGTGTTACAAGGCAACAGTATGTCTGGGCTTTGTGGAAGAAAAGGCAGAACTACACCTTCATCTAAAGCCTCCCCATTCAAAAGATAAACAGAGGAAACTCCTCTTTCAAAAGACCTGCTGCTTGTGACTTTTTCGTGTACTTTCTTCCTCTGATTGTTTGAGATACTCTGGAGGTCTCCAAGGCTCATCTGTCCATTTGCATCCACTAATAACTTATTTGGTAGCATCATCAAGAAGAAAATAATTAATGTACAAAATTAATGTACAAAAATTCTCATATACAAGGCTACACTCAAGACAAGGACAAGGAAAACAAGGAAAATGTATAAAAATGCTATTATCTATTTTGGAAAGGGAGATCAGCCTACATCACAAAACATACTCACCTTAGAGCACTCGTTCGTTTTCTTAGCATGGCGTTTTACAACGTATCCTTTATTTTGGATCATTGATAGCGATCCACACACAGCCCCCAAGGCGATAATGTTAATTCTATTGCCAACTCTGTCCCTGAAAGGAGAAAGAAGGAGGGAGAGGGGGAGAGTTCTGGCTGCATATGTCATTGTGCCAGTAATCTTCTCATTAAATGAATCCCCCTGGACCAAAAAAAAAATCATGTTCATGATGACCAATTAGCTGTCGCTTTAGAGACGCACGTGTGGTCAACCTTTCAGCTTGGCCGCATCTAAATTTCACCATCAAGGTAACACAGACGCGCATTAAGGCCAAATATTAGCTGCTGTGGTGACTTGAAAATGAAGGGAATACATTTCACAGATGAGTGAGGATTCAAGTGTGGCAAAGCCACATACGTGCATCACACACAAACACTGTCAGGAAGACCCACATTCTGTGTGGGAATAGTTTATGCAGAAAGCAAAGAATTTATGGCTTCTTGTACGCTTTTGCCAACAGTGTTTACAATCTCTGACAGAACATGTTGCACAATGCCCTGAATGCCAATGTGTTAAGCAATGTCAGGAAGCCACACACATTTCTATGCTTTTCTCTGCCTTTTACTGTAGGCCTATGTCAGTTTATGGTGGAGGTTTTTTTTTTTTATCGTTCTCTCTTGTCGAACGTTATCTGTAGCTAGGCTACACATCAGGTGCCAGACTCACAAGTGTTTTAAGGGTACTGTGCTTCATATCTACTCAGACCATCCTGATTAGCCTATGGATCTCTGTTGTTCCCCAGACTCATAGCCTATACACGTAGGCCTACCATATGTGATGGCTCTGCATGTTAGGAGGGAATTACAAATATGAAAAAAAACAGCATGTTGTTAATTTTATGATTAATTTTATGATGATGTTGATTGTAGTGAGAAAAAATTCTGCTTGGTTAGGTTGGATTCATCATATCGTACTGTACCGAACGGGATCGGATGCATTCAAATTGCAATTCATCCAATAGACTAATGCCATCTCATTCTGCACTTTACTTCACCTTCAAAGAATCTCGATTCTGAAAAACAAACCGTCCAAATCCTGTGAACAAGGCAATCCTACCTCAGCAGCCTCTCAGACCCTGACTCTCCCTGGCCCGGCCACTGCCTCCACATCACACAGTCATCAAGCAACAGCAGGAGAGCCGGGGGGCAATGGAGGAGAAGAGCAGTTCTCTCTAGCCGTGCACGGAGCCGGCATGTGTGTGTGTGTGTGTGTGTGTGTGTGTGTGTATGTGACAGCACACAGGCCCAACACCAGATGAAATGATCCATGTCAGAGAAGCCTCATGACATATGACAAGCGGCTCGGGGGGGGACTTGAGGAATGAACAGTAGCCCTGATATTGACATCATACGCTGGGGAGGGAGGGGTGGAGGGATAAAGTAATACCGGGAAAACAGGGAAAATATTCACAGAGAAACAGCAATAAAGCTTGTGTTCCAAACTGAGGGAAAGCAATTGTGAAGGAAATAAATGAATTCCTGGTATTGTGGGGGTCTGAGAAAGTTAATAGTTTCCTTTATGACATAACTAGGTTATACTTCACAACAGCAATACACCTCATATCACCATATACCTACTCACCACTTTACACACGCACACACACACAGTCCAACAAAAAACTTCATTAAATTCATAAATTATTTTAATACGTGTAGGAGGGGAGTCATTTGCATATAGATAAAAGTCAGTTTAATTTTGTAAATTACCTTTATACAGCAATCTTGAGGATTTCTCTTTAATCTTCAAATTAACATCTCAGCTGCATTTTTTTTTTTTTACTTTCCCTTCGAAACTTGTGATGGAGAGGACGAGAAAATGGGAGATAATTCTGTGTGTGTGAAAGAGAGACACAGAGAGACTAGTCAGAGACAGAGAGAGGGAGAGTGAGAGGGTATTGCTGGAGACAGGAAAAAAACAGGAGAGTATAAGGTTGAGGGGCTGGGAGCATGATGGAGGTGTAGGCGGCAGTGACGGTGGTGGTGGTGGTGATGGAGGGGGAGATGGTTTCCTATTCATGCTGCACCTCCCTGTAATTAATAGATTATTTACACATGCACACGCCTGTCATTCCCTCCCCTGCAGCTCATTACCTCCCTGACCTCTCCTCTCGGCTCCTCCGCCACCTCTCTGACCACTGTCAGCAGGGAGAGATGGAGCGAGGGAGCAGAGAGAGAGAGAGAGAGAGAAAGAGAGGAGAAAAAAAAGTAGTAGGAGGGAGGGGGTGAGAGCTAGAGATGAGGGAAAGGATACAGAGAGAGAGCGGATGAGACAAAGACAGAGAGATCACATAAAGAGAGGAGAGAGAGAGAGAGAGAGAGAGAGAGAGAGAGAGATGAAGAGAGAAGAGTTGTAATGGATCACTCAGGCCCTCAGATTTTTCCCGCTGATCATGCTGCATAATCTCCTGACACAACGGCCCTTGCTCTGGAAGGCGCTGAAGCTGACAACAGCCAGAGACCTATGTTGTCGAAAAATTAAAGGTTCTCTGTAATTATTCCATTGACACCAGAGAGAAAGCTTCAATAGGATAGATAGATACATAGCTCCAGTACCTCCAGTATGTTGTGCTTGCTTGTGGGGAGTTGTGTGTGTATACACACTCCTATGGCATACGAGAAACTCATGTAGAAGGCATGTGGAAGTGAGACTCGCCGCTAGCAGTTCAATATATCTGCAGCGTATGAACTCCTTGACAGTGGCAGGCCTGAGGCTGTGCCACTTGCTGGAAAGTTTAGTGGCTCTGTCCTCTTTCACAGTACTGAAGCCCCATAGATCCACGCATTCGGAAAAGACCGTGAAGAGTAAAGTGATAAAGAGAGATAAAGAGCGGGAAGGGCTGAGGGTGATGGGGGTAGGCGGGAGACAAGAGATTTGGGGGGGCTGGGGGGACTGGTCCATGGATGAGGACAAAGGGGAGAAAGGTCTGTCTGATTAAATGGGGATCTAATTGTAGGATTTACAGGGATTTGATTGCGGGATTTGCACCGCCACCTCTCCTTCCCATCCCTTTGCATAGAGCCACTCCCATTAAATCAGGCAGCAGCAGCAGGTCCATTTCATGGTCTTTTGTCTGAGCTTCCCTCCTTCTATACCCCACCCCGCCCCCCACCCACCTACACACACACACACACACACACATCTCCTTATCTACCAGTTGTGGAGGGAAAACTCAGATCAAAAGTCGATACATGATAATCTATCAAAGGAGGAGGACAAGGGGGTTGGTGTAAGATAAAAAAAACGAGATCAGATTTCTTTTTCTCACCATGCAGTCAAAAGAAATGGGAAACTTCAGATGATCTCCATCCACAGCTCTTCACAGGCCTTGTAATCCATCCCAAATGCACTGAGGGTTCAGAGCGCTGGATTAAGCACCTCACTGCTGTATCCCTGATGATATTGGAGGGGGGTCAGCACAGAGGGCGACAGGATTTCACACACTCTGCCTGCTGCTATATTCCTACTCATATGCTGAACCAGTTGGTATTTCTCCCTAAGTAATCACCGGAGTTATCTGGCATATCCCTTAGTTTCAGGAATATTCTATTGCGAGCGGTAGACCCTGTTGCATCTGACTCGAAACGTCACCTTTTTTTGCGTGACCTTGTGCAGTTTCCGTGCGGAAAGGATGAGCCATGTCTAAAGGCAGGGACACATGAATAAGCTATGTCTATGCTTATGGATGACTGCAGTGTGAAGCCTCAACTGAAGGGCCAATACACATTTTATGCATCAGTGTGTGGAGTGTAGGGCAAGGATTTTCACTGGAGGTTTCATGTAACATTGCATTCATACCTTTTTCCTTTGCTTTCTCTCGCTCTCTCTTGCTCCCTCTCTCTCTCCCTCCGTGAGCAAGGCAGAGGAGATTGTGCTCAAACACTCGTTTCAGCACAGAGCTTTTCCACCAAGAATCCCTCCATCTCCTGCTCAATCCCGCAGTTTCACTGCAGGGTGGAGAAGGCTGAGGCAGCAACACACAACATCTACTCTACATGACAATATCAGACACAGCCTTGGCACACAGACAACACAAATTTCTACCTGTGCAACACACACAGCCAACAGACGCACTCACTCAGTCCTAACTGGCAACATGAGTGCCACAACATGATACCATGACAAGAAGCAACATGAAAGATAGAGTGGGCAAAATAAAAATTGAACAATAATTCGGACACTTCACATGAAAGGTATAAACACAAGGGCTGCATGGTTGCTCTGCCAAATAGAGGGCTCTGAGTGCAAGAGAGAGAGGTACACCATCCAGATCAATAGTGTCATTATCAGCAGGGGTGAGCTGAATTAGATGTCACGGCACCTGGGGGCAGGCAGGGAGTCAGACGGGGTTGGGAGTAACCGGTAAAATGGCATGCATCAAGATTATGAAACTACAGTGATGGATTGAGATGATGTGCCCCTTTAAGAGGAGAGAATTGCCCATGTGCAAGAGAGTATGGATTAGCCCGTTACAGTCCCCCGCCACGCACTGACGACCAAGTAGCTGCCTGGCAAATGGAACACCATATCAAAACAGTGGGCTGAGCGCTGAGATCTCTATAAAAGGGAATGAGTGGCGCTGCTGGATTGCTGAGCCGTGCTGGGGGTGGTTAGAAAGGGAACATCAGGGGACTTGACTTCATCCCAGACTGGTATGCCAGTTATTTCTTTAGACGCCACAAAAAATGATTATACCTATGCCAGTGTGGTTCTGAAAGAAAAACATGTATATCTATGTTCGTGTGGTTTTAAAACGAAAGGTCTCACATTTTTTTATAGGCAGGCAAAGGAGCAGATGCTGCCGACCTTTTGGAGTCTTTGATGGAGAATGGATAAACATATTTGTGGTCCCATGATCCATTGGCTAGACTATATATTGATTTGCTCTGACTGCAGAACCCAATATATCACATCATTTTTTTTTCTCTCCAATTTTGTTTCTTTCACCTTTTTTTTTGGAAGGGTTGGGCTTGAGGAGTTGTTAATAAACGGGTAAATTGAGAAACAGGAGTGTCTCGATTTAAGTGCACAAAATAAAAGGGGCAAAGCAGCGAATGGGGTCAGTCTGGGTTGTGATGGATCACGGCGTCCGGAGCAAAAGTTCTGGAAGCGGGCCGGAGAATTGTCTTCATCAGACAACGCCCGACAGGACGTCCATCATGGCAGCACCGGGCAACAAGCACACTCAATAACATCAGTGACTGGCCAAGTATAGGGTACAGGACAGCAGCAGGAACACATACACCCCAATTTGGTCAGAGAATAAACCACATTTAAGACCAAGGAGACGAAAACACCACCACCTCCCCCTTCAAAAAAAGAGAAAAATGCGTCTACCAGTAATTTAACGTCTAACTGAAACAAACTGAATTTATAACCTGAAATAAAGAAAATCACAGCAGATCTTAAAGAGGTTTTGTCCCATTTTTTTGCCAGCTGGTTTATTGCCACACAGGTTACCGAGTTCAATCTCATCAAACCTCTGGCTTGTCATGTTAGTTAAGCTGAATTTTGCAAATAGCTCGTGATCACTAACAGCCATGACAAGGGTGGAAGTGGCTTGGGGAAAACTGGACATCAAACAGGCCTTACACAAGCAGCCTTGCAGACCTCTGCATGACCGTGCGAGAAACAGTTCGGTTGTGGCAGACAACCTCCTTACAGAGGATAAAACAAACCTGTCTTAGGACAGTCTAAACCATACATCCAGGAGACTACAATCACATCTGGAAATGTTGAATCTTGGATATTTCAATTCAACATTTTCACTGGTAATTGCAGTGAACTGGACCCTGGCAGAAACTACCTTGAAGGTACAATAAACTGCAGCACACAGCAGAAATGAATGGGACTCAAGTGTTTACTAAATGACGAAAAAGTAAAGGTATGTCCTGAAAATGTCATCTTGGCAATTGTATTTTTTCTGCCATTCGCCAACATACTGTGAAGCGACGTAACAAGTAAGCACTAGTCTATGTCGTATACTTTTAACAGAATCCATAGAAAACATTCTTATACCTTTTTTTGTACAACTCTCTACCAGTGTTGCTACTAAAAGTGAAGAGCTACAATATCTCTAAGGCAGCTTCAAATTTGAGATATGGCAACATTGGCCATGAGGCAGCGACTGGAACACTTCAACGAGTAATGTTTATGTGCAATGTAAACATTACAGGCCTTGCAACCCTATGGAGGGGGCTGTTTGAAGGCCTGTCTATCTTTCCCCCACCTGTAGACCGGTTTATCTCAGAGGGCTAGGGAGATGAGACTGGAGAGATAGTGACAGAACATGCATCTGCAGCACAAAAAAGGCATGGAGATTAAGGAGATCAATTAGTATAGAACAGGAGACGTGCATGTTAAATCATAAAACAGAAATTAAAGCAAGTTGGAAAGAAATCTCTGTGGTAAATACAGGGTGGGAAATAGTTCAGCTTATTCAGCTTAGGGTTTCAGTCGCATTTTAAAAGAATATGTACTAGATAGTATCTGGCTTGTGCAGGCCTATTTTAGATGCAGGCAAACATTTTTCCCACCCTGAGAGAAAACATGACATCAGAAGCCCAGCGAATTGAGACTGAGGAGAAGAAGAGAAAAAGACAGAGAGACAGAGAGAGGTGGACACACAGCGGCAGGAGTGTTTATTGAGCAAGCTACAGAGGCAAAAAGGCAGAGTACACAAGCATAGGAGAGAAAGAGAGGGAGGGACGAAAAGGAGAAAACAGACCGCTTAGGGAAAAGTCTCTCTAAAACACAGACCACCAACCACGAGTCAAACAAACCTTTCCCACTTTGTTAGAAAATTCTGCTTTTAATTGTGCCACTGTCAAAATGCACCATATCTCCCATTACTAAAGAAGTAAAAACTCAACTAATGTAGAAATACACATGGCTTTTCATTTCTTCTTTTCTTAGCAAACAGACAAAAAAAATCTTTTTTTTTTTTTTTCTAATTTCAGAAGTAGGTACACTGTGATCTTGGGGAAAAGAAGGCAGAATGTTCCATGACAAAACAAGTCCTCGGTTAACCTTACACAAGCCATGGAATCACTTTTCATTTCCAATTGCATTTTTCTTAAATAAAAGGGGAAAAAAAAAAAAAAAAAAAAAAAAAACACCTCTCAGTTGAGTCAAATTCCCTGTTGAGTTTTCTTGGAAATTAAGACTAAAGGCACAAAGGTTTTGGTCCCTCCCATGAATCCCTCTGCCCACACGCCGGCTCACTTTAGGTTAGCTTATAATCTCATGCACAAGCCCTGGTGCTCATAAATCTTTAACTAGCAAAAGAAGTCAACACATGCGGGGGGCGGGAATAACCCTTTAGCGGTTTAGAAAAGCAATATAAACGCCAAGTGTGTGTGATCCAAATATCTACAGGAGCGTCCTCAATCACAATGACATTTACACTTGACTCCTGCCATAGGGCCGCTAGATCAGCGTTTTAAAAACAATGGCGCTAAAATCAATCCTGTTGATTTGAGAGGATAAAAAAAGCTTTGGTTGTTGAGATTGTTGAGCCCTCTTTTTAAAAAGTGTGACTGAAAGGTACTCATTGAGCTAATGACACTTTCATTAGGACGACACATTCCCAACAACTAAGAGTTATGGAAAGTAAAAATAAAAGGTTAAAAAAAAAAAAAAAAAAAAAACACTTGCAATAAGCAGCATGGTAAACCATTCAATCACATTTTCCCTGCTTTAATCCTCTTTTCCAAAACAAATGTGCCCCCCAAAACAGACTGTTGCAGTTGGTTTGCGTAGATGTGTGAACATAAGAGTTGAAAGTTATTTTGTCGATTAAGGCACATTGTTTGTCAACCAGAAAATAAAAACGGAAGCCAAAATTCCTTCATCGTTCCTTCACATGAAGAAATGAGAAAAGGTAAAATGACCGGTAGTACAAACTGAACGAGGGGGATTAAAGAGAAATGGAAAGTGAAAAGTTCTCTGCAGTATTCTCTGTTCTTTTTTTCTGATCTTTGAGAATGAGAAATCCACATCATTTAAGGAATGGCTGATAATCATTTGTGAAAAAGAACACAAAAAGTAACTCTGGTCCCCAGGGTCAAAAAGACATTCACGAGAAAATATTAGGAGGGGCAAAAAAAACATCTTCACACGAAAAAGGGAAGCCTGCTCTCAGATGGTTGATTTTGAGAAGGAGACCCTAAGGTGGTGGTTGTTGCCCATGTTGTAGTTGTGGAGGTCGATGAGGCACTGAATTGCCTCTTCAACAGAGGCCATCTGCAAGAGCGCCATTTTGTGATCCCTAAGGAAAACACCAAGGAGAGAGAGAGAGAGAGAGAGAGAGAGATGTCAATCACCAAGCCCGAGTGCTAAGGAGTTTTGCCCTTAGCCCCTTTCTGACATGTAGATTAGCATTGATAATGTTGAAATGGCACCAAGTAGCTACTAGTGATCCATCATAGGCTTCAGACACTTACTGGAAAAACTTGAAGGCTTTCACCGTGCCACCAGAGTTGGAGAACAGAACTTGAAGGTCATCCTCTGTGATGTCTTCACTGCAAATGGTTAAAACAATGACTCAGTCGTGAGGCATTTGATACAGATGACATAAAATGGATGAGCCCCGCCCCCCCTTCTCCCAGTTGAATGGGTTTACTTACGGGATATTGGAGAGATGCAGGGTGGCTGAGGGAGGGAAAATGTTCTGGAAGTTCTTGGAGCCGGGCTTCTTGAAGCGGTGCAAAGGCGAATTGGTGAAATCCTTTGTGAGCCCTTGGTCATCCAGGCCCTCACGGGGGAGCTGAACTGTCTGGTGCTTGGACAGGGTCACCCGGATGATCTTGCTGTACATCTTCTGCCCGTTCAAATGACTCATGGCTGCAGAAACATGACAAGGGCATTTACAGTCCATTATTACACAGCAAATGAAAACGGATTAGACAGACATTTACTTAGAGGGAGGAAAACACAGTTCTGCATTACAAAAACTAATTCTGCAATATTTGTAGGCATTTTTTTTAAACTAATTTCTCTATTCATTTCTCATCATGGGATCTCTCACTGGTCCTGCAGGCTGTACACCAGACACAGACAGGTGTGCATGCAGGCATCTCAACAACAGTAAATACTTATGATGGCCAGACATCAGTTTCATTAACACTGAAGAGGCTTGGCTTCAACAAGACTTCCATGGGTCAAAAGGATGCCACGTAAAAAAACCTGTTCCTTGGAAGCAAAACACCACCACAATGTACAACCTTGCACCACCCACACCAGAGAAGACACGGTGTTGGGACCACCCTCCTAAAATGTTACCTTAAGATTACGAACTGCATAATTAATGTTGAATTAGAGCATCTCATTTACTTTGTTTAGAGGTATTATAGCCAACATAAATGAACGACGATTCAGAAAATTCTTTATGCACCTACTGCAGTAATGGTGGCTAACAAACTAGAACGTGCTAGTTGCAAAGTGGCATGTCCAAGGTGAAGTCTGTTAATTATTTCCTTCTTCAGTATATGGGTAGGAAATCTTTCACATAATTTGGCAAATAAAAGAACAGAGTCAGATGCCTCTAACTTGACTCATTGAGGTAGGCCTGCAAGGATCATCCTTGTGGCATTTAATTAACTATGCTCTATATGCACTCAGATATGTGTGGTGTTCTCTAGCCGATTCGCCTACAACTGTTTTATTAATTGTTTATTAATTGTGTGCCTTGGTATGCTTCATCAGTAGCAATAAACTGTCTTATAAAAGTGAAATCACATTTGAAATTATTATATTAATCAAAAAAAACAAAAAAAAAACATATATACATATATGTATATATATGAACACTCTTCTTGACATGGACTTGGATTAGCATAGATTATAATCCTTTGCAGAAGTACAGCTACATTGGCCCATTACACCATGATGCACAGTTCTAAGATATGGCTATGCAAACTTTTCTATTTTTGTCTTTACAATATCTAAACATTACTACATTTGCTCTTGCTTGGCCTTCTTTATGTGCCATGAAGCCATACTGACCAGTATAGTGGAGGGCTAGATCCCCCAGTGTGTGTTTACTTAGAGCCAGGTCATGTAAAAGTGAGACAATGGCTATAGGCAGGGGTTAAAGTAAAAAAAAATCCTGAGCCTGAACTTTTTGAGATCCGGCATGGTGCCGGGATACTTTAAGCCCTGTATAGGAGAGATGGGTGGTTGTTTGGTGTTTAACAGATGACACAGAACAGAGGGGTGGTTTCAGATTAGTAGTTAAAATAAAACATGGCACTTTTTAAAATGATAAAATGCTAAACATTTAAATTATAAACTTGTCAATATTTTTTTGGATACAATGTCAAATTGATTTAGTGCCGATTTGTCAACATATTGTGTGCAAGTCCTTACCAAGCTGGGCCTGATTTCCGTCTGCCATCTGGATCAAGGCGCTGTCTTTTTTATTGTACAGGATTTTCACACGCTGCACATCACCATACACACCTGCATCACAGCAACAAGCAGCACAGGAAGAGCAGGAGGAGGAGGAGGAGGAGGCAGAGTGAGGAAGAGTAGGGAGTGAAGAGCGGGGAATAGTTAGCATTTCAGTGACCACAACCATCAGGTCCACAGAGTGAAAGAGACAGAACATTTATCGCAAGTGGGAAAATCTAATTCATGGTCTGAACTGAAGAGAACAGATGTGGACAAAAACCCCTCTGATCAAATTAGGGCTAAGTACATAAGACTGGTCAGAAATAATGCTGCATGCAAAACCATTTCCTTGTGCATTATGACTACAGGCTAGAGAGAGAGATAGGGAAATCAAATAGAAACTGTAGGTGGCAAAAATCTATCAAACCTAAAGGAAAAACAAACAAACAAACAAACAAACACACACAACACAAATTCATGGGCTGAACTAGATGAATGCTAACTGAGATATAAATAAATAAGTAAAATAAATAAATTAATGAAAGAAAGGTAGAGTGCTAACGGTAACATACCGAAGAGGGTAAAGAGACTTTGGGGCGTAACCATCTTTAGAAGGAGAGAAGAGCAAGCAGCGTAAGACAGGTAGAGAGAAGTCGAGGTAGAGAGCGGAGAGATGAACAGATCATCCAGAACGGAGGGTGGTTTCCCGTAGAATGGTGAGGTGGTCATGGAGCATGGTTCAAGGCAGTTAATAGGGAGGAGGAGGGGAGGTAGGAGAGGGTGGGTTTTGTTTGGTGTTCAGGCATAATGCATGAACACCATGGGAAGTGGATCAGAGGGCAGGAGAAGGATAAAGGGATATGGAGAAGGGTTTAGGGTGAAGTATGGGGAAGGTGGGGAGGGGTATGTTGGGAAGCAAGGGGAGAGTTGGAATAGAGGGATAAGGGGAGGGGAAGAATGGGAAAGAAGGATGAGTAGGGTGGGTAGGTAGGGAGGGGAGGGCAGGCAGATGCAAAATAAATAAATACATGGGGAGACGACAAAAAATAAAAGATACAGGTCAGTACATAGGGAATGCAGGAGTTTGGTCAGAGAAAATGGCTGGCTTATGCATCTCTATAGAAATATAAAAAAAGCAACTTATTTTGCCAAATGTATTCACCCAGGACAGCAAGTGGGTGGGGTACATTCATATCAAATCATAAATCACAGTAGTCAGAGAAGACAGACAGGCAGACTGGTTGACAGACAGATTGACTGACTGACAGGACAACAATGAAGAATCAAAGCAAGCATGAGGATTCAAAGCAAGCAGCTGACAGACCAAAGGAGGTGTGGTTAACTCTAGCAAGAGGATGAAAATGTGGTCAAACTGGGAAAGGCTGACAGTGGCTAGGTGCCATCTCGGCCAGTGCAGGGAGCATAGCAAGGCTGCCGGTCACCCCAAACACTATGAGACGGGTACACAGACAGAGCAGGATGTTTAGGGGGCAGACGCCAGACGCAGAGGGGCGCTGACGACTACTTTCGACTAGAAATGAGAAACAAGGTGGTGTAGCGATTCTTGCAGATTTCATACCAGCTTTTTATTAACAGAGAGAGAAGGCGTGAAAAAAATGATATATAGAGAGAAAGAGAGAAATTCATGGAAAGGGAGACAGCACTATGAAAGAGAAGTTCCAGAGTAAGTGAATTTTCAATTCGCCTCAGCAAGGACGACAATTTAGAGAGCCAGAGAGTCAGACAGAGAGCGAGTGTGAGAAATCAAGAGAGCGCATTCAAAGGGCAATGACCATGATTTGTGAAAATAAGACACAGTGGAGAGAGTGGTCAGGAGCCTTTAACTATTTTCTGTGAGGGAACCTTGAGGAGAAAATGGATTTCAGACAAACTGAGGTTACACAAGACAGAAAAGACACAGCAATTGCAAGTACACACCACCAAAGCGCAAAATGTCTGAAAGAACACGCGGTGAGGATGATTATTACTGTTAATGCTATTACCATTATGAACATGTGCTTAGCCTCTTGATGGGCTGAGTTTATGGAGCACAATTTGGCTCTAATGAGC
>JAGFZM010001051.1:0-19407 GCA_017657215.1 Limnothrissa miodon | reverse complement strand
TGTGTGTGTGTGTGTGTGTGTGTCTCTCTCTCTGTGTGTGTGTGTGTGTGTGTGTGTGTGTGTGTGTCTCTCTCTCCAGGGTATCTGCAGGAATCATAGAGATGAATTTACTACCTTTTTTACTACCACCAAAATATTTTTTACTACCTACACAACGCAGTCAAAATGTCAAACCACATACCTTGTTATTGTTGAATTTAGGTATCCAAATCCAATGTACCATAGCAAAACTTCAATACTGTCTACCGCCTCATTCTACATGCAAATTTCACAACGCTAAAACTGGCCAATCTTCAAAGACATGCAATAACACGTAATTTTGCTAGGATACACCACTTTTATTCGCATGGCCCAACAAAAGATAGTTTAGAAACATCTCTGGGCAATCCCCTGTTGCTTCATGAATTTGCCGGGAGGGGCAGGAAATACAAATATTTTCATTCTAAGCCTTTTAAATGAGCCTGTAAACAACACATCCTTCAGATGTACAAATTTGCATACGCTATTATTGAGCCTCAAATAATAGTTTCTGAAGGGCAAAAAACTTCTATGACTACTGTATACATGGATTAAAGCATTACAATTGGTAGGAGCAAAGTTATAATAATTAATAATGTTTTTTTTTCCACCAAAGTAAATTGTGTAGTTCAACCATAATTAGTGGTGTGTTTTGATTTTGGTGGTAGTAGTATAGTAGGCTACAGTTTATAAAAGCAAAGTTATAGAATGTTATTCGTAATAAAACGAAATATAGAGTAAGGTAGGCTACATTTCACCAAACTAAGGGGTGTGATACGACCTTTAAAACATTCCAAAAGCCTTTGGTGATTTTGTTGTCTCTTCACTCTTTGGAATTAAAGTTATTGACATTATCCGTTTGTGTTTTGCACTTTGCAGACAGTCCCTAAATTTTCTTCTTACGGTATAGACTGGCCATTAGGACCAATGTCGTCCGTATTTCTTTAAATACATTATTATTTGGACGAAAATCCAGTTGTAGCTCCTACCTTACCCAAACACCCGTCCCAGATAGCATGCAGGTGTTGGCCCAACAGCGTCTCAGATTGTTTTGTTTAAGATTTATTGAGCCGCAAAGTTCAAATCTGTCAACGTCTTTCTAACTTCTTACTATTAATAGCCTAATTTCTAACTGTGAGAAATCGGGTGCGAGACCGTGAGACATTAAGAATGAAATTCGTGGCCAATGTATGAGGGTTGAGAGCCTTGATTATAGCCTATTCCAACACTATATTTCATTATTTGTGATTGGGAATTATGGTGCCATAGAATAGCCTATTCACACAGCTACACCAGACCCCGCAGTTTTGAACCTAGGAGTCGCTCTTTTGTTTATTTAAGCAACGTGTGTAGGCAATTAAGCACCGTTATTAGATCTTTGAGCTTCTACTAGCAAATGAGACATTTCATGACAATCCACTGATTGATTTCTAATTAATGCGCGTCACTTTCGTGATTGACCTCTAGCGATTCGGTTGACGGAAATCCATCATAGGACGGAAAACTGCTATAATAAATGCTAGTCTGGAAACATGTTCGCGAATAATGCTTCAATAGCCTCTTTTGAAGCGAATGAATGGTGCTTGTAATCCCATTCCAGGTCACATTGAGGGTCTTCTTACAGACTAAGCAAAATCCTTCTCGGTCGTTTCCCATCACAGGTTTTAGCCATTCTTTAAAAACGGATTTGTCAATCCACGTTTGCGAGAATTTACATCTCCCCATTTCTACTAATAACAAGTGTCACCACTTGTTCGCTCTAAACTTTGGTATATGTGCGAAAGGCGTTGCCGTCGCTATGGCAACCACTGAATTCTCCCACGGTTGACTCGGTTGACGTCCTGTTTTTATTTATTTATTTAATTATTTTTTTTTATTTATTTAGTGTAGAGCAAATAGTAGGCTAAATATTGCAGCACTCTTATATTGAGGTGGTGACATTTTTTTTACTACCAAGTCAAATTACATTTACTACGTTTTACTACCTTTCAAGGGCCTTATTTTGAATTTTATTTTTTACTACCTTTTACTACCCCGCGGCAACCCTGCTCTCTCTCTCTCTGTGTCTCTCTGAGGCTTATGGCTCGGGTGGCGCACTAATTCTGCGGCGGTGCATCGTGCAGCTGCGGGCCCAGGCCTGCCTCTAAACCAAAACATCACAAGTGGTTGAGCTCTGACTGGCACTTACAGACACAACATCAAAACGACAACGACAACAGATGCAAGTAAATGAATGGTGACCAGCAGAGGCGGGAGAGAGTAAGTACAAGCTGGAGGTGAGAGAAAGTCTAAAAGGGAGAGAGGAGTTGAGCATGTGTGTGTGTGTGTGTGTGTGTGTGTGTGTGTTTTCGGACATCTACTAACCTCCTCGTTGAGGTTGCTAACCAGGAGGACTCCACTGGTGCCCGTGTGGCCGAGTGCCACTCTCCCGGCTGCCGCTGCCGCCGCCGCTGCCGCACTCAGAGGGCTCAGGGCACCTGCACACACCATACACCATCAGATTGGGGGCGCTGTGCTGACTGGCCACACACAAAGTGGCATTACTTCCCCCATATCTAAGATTCAGGATCTACCAGGGAACGGACAAGTCTACCATGCATTTGAAGGTGTAATGCCTGAGGTTAAGGACTTGAACAATGGCTGATCATTTTGGCTGGCCGTGCACTCACAATACTTGACCAGGAATGATCTATCTATAAATGCAAGCTCCTCATCTAAAACTGCCTTTTAAAAACGGATAGATATCCTCAGACAACAAATCCCATTGACAGACCCAGTAGGACACAGTGGAAGAAGAGAGAAAAATAGGAAAAAAAAGAGCAATCTACCTGGAATCTTACCGAGGAGCGAGGAGGAGTCCTTGCTGAAGGCCGCTGCTACGGAGGGGTCAACACCGGGCTGGCCGTCTCCGGCCGGGAGCTCGGGGCGCGTGTAGTCCCGGCTCTTGTCGTTGTTGTACTTGACATTCAGGTTGACCAGCTTGGAGAAGTCAATACGGAGTGTACAGCACGCATTGTAGATGTTCTGTCCATCTAGGGCCTGCCAGCAGAAGGGAGAAACAGAGAGGAGGGGGTGGGGGGGTAGGGTAAGCCTCAGTCTAACGCCGCTCACAAGACCTGATTGAGACAGACAACTTGAGTGAGATGGTCACAAAGTGAGACAGGATACTGATAGAGGAAAAACAAGCAGAGGAGAGGAAAAAATAACAAGTGCAGAGCAGGGTGAAAGAGATTAAGTCGAGATACACATGCACAGAATAAAGGCTCTGTGTGTGTGTGTGTGTGTGTGTGTGTGTGTAAGAGAGAGAGAGCAAAGAGAGTCAGAGGGGTTTGTTAAGCCCAGAGGAATTTCACAGCGGCTGAGCAGGCTGTGTGTGTCATGAGCGCCTGACGCTGGTGTGATCTCTCACCCACCAGTTTGGCCTGCTGCGCGTTCACAGGGTCACTGTACTGCAGCAGAGCCTGGAACTGATTGTTCTTGGTGAACGTGATTATCTTCATGACTGTTCCAAACTTCGAGAAGATCTGCAAATCAGAAGAAAGCAGGAAAAAGGGAAAATAAATAAGAATGTATTTTTCCTTTCCAATTCTAATCAGGCCATCCAATTTGATTTATTCGAACATGAAAGAAAAACAGAAAGTAAACTTCAAGGTCATTTTAAGAAATATGTAGCCCACAGATAAATGAATTGTGCATGCAATTTAAAAAATGTTCTAAATATTGCTATCCACTGCCATTTCTCCTATATACAGCTGAATAGGACAAAAGTAACCCCCAAGCCTGGTCTAATCATCCTTTAGCAATATTTTTACACCTCATTTAGGCCAGCATCACAGCATGGGCCCCCCGCAAACCCAACCTCCACCAACCCCCTCATCCTCTGGCAGCTCCTAAGAGGTCATGCATGACCCACCTGCTGCAACACGTCCAGAGTGACCGGGTAGAACATATTGTCGATGATGATGCGCAGCACGGGACTCGGAGCGGGTGTGAGCGCACTCTCGCTGGCGGAGGAGCCCGACGTGGGCATGCCGCCCCCCTGCACGGCAGACACGGCCTGCAGGACTGCCTGAGCCCGCTGGACAGCAAACAGCGTTCACAGAAATATAAAGTAGACATAAGCATCAAACATTAACATTCAAAGGGATTTCTGATAAAGTCAAAAATCTGTTCACAGGTTATCAACAAGACCAAGATAACCTTGACTTTAAACTATTACACAAAATTATTTAATTGATGCAGGACTTTAAATACTAAAAATCCAATTAACATCCCAAAAAACAATATGCATAAAGGCTTAAATTACATCTGAAGTGCAATGCAATGGTTTCAAGTCGGGGTGGACAGTATTGCTTACTTGATTGCCTGCACTGTCTGTCTTCAGCTCTTTGTGAGTCGAGTATTGGATGATGACAGGCATGTTGCGCACGTGTGGCGTCACTGCCATGTAGTAGTTCACCATGGTGATGGCCGCCTCCTCTGTGCCCATCTCTAAAAAGGCCTGACGGGAAAGGAAAAGGGTCAGTGCAATTACAACGCATACCCTAGCCAAGAGTTGCCAGCTGGAATAATGACCCTTCAGGAAAAAGGCTAGTCTTTATCTGGTAATCAAATGTAAGGTCACCTGCCCTAATCAATACAACTAATGGTGTAATTAAGCATCTTAGGTGAAGGCAAAGCAGGCCAGAGTTTGAATCAAGAGTATGGCAGAGACGATCAACCCTGACTAAAGCTTGGGTCAAAGAAATGCATAATTCCATTTTTTAACAAATCAAGAAATGTGCAAGACAACAGTCGTTTCATATATCCAGGACTTGGTATGTCAACTGTTTGAATGTTCCCTCTTGAGAATCTCAGATTTTGCTAAAATAACTCCAGGAGGTTCACACACTTCCCAAAAGGAAAAAGGTTTAGGCATCCTAACACCTACAACGGTTTTAGCAGCACACAGTTGGTCCTTTACATTACTAAAGTTGTAAAGTAATCTCTGAACACTATAAAATAGTTTGTTAACTAAGACATTACCATTATAACCTTGTGGTGTAGGCAGGAGCTGCAGCCTCCAAGATATGTAAGCACCTAGCATAATAAGCAGTCATAGGTCTACAAAGTCTTTTGTGCTAAATGCTGCAAAGAACTCAAGCTGAATAGCATGATTAATACTTGTTTGCAAAACCATTTTTGATGTAATGTACTCAATATAGTAAGACACGACAGCAATGGGTGACAAAGTGGTGACAAAATTTCCCTCTCGTCATCGTGTGGGCGGGATTAAAAATAGAAAGCCAGGCTATTTTATGCAAATGTTGGACGTTTAACTCGGCCGATTTTTCATAACAGCCAATCCGGGTGAAGGGGGCGTTAAGGTTGTGCAAGTTCAGAAAAAATTCAACATGGCGGATTATGGATACATCTCGGGAATTTCGCATTTTCCATGATATTTATTTTCATTTGAGGCGAGGAAAAAACATAAAAAAAAAAAAAAAAAAAAAACGCATTATGACTGGATATTTCTTTTTAACGTAGATTGTTCGTAGCTCACAACTTTGTATGAGTCGCCATAGAAACGCCCACGAGGCAACAATCGCCCAAGTGATCCAATCGCTTTGTCGTCAGTACGTGTGACCGTAGGGTTAGAAACAATGATAGATAACTTTTAAGTTTAAGTGCAGCTCACTAATACTTTCACTCCATGACGGGAAACTAACCATCTTTGGCATGTACTGTAAGGACCTCATTTTTGGTGGCACCATTATCTGACAACAAAACTAAATTATCAACAAGTTACTCAGAAATTAAAATAAGTTCCACTTATTGAGACCAGCATCGACCATGAGACAAACATTATGATGTTGGTCCCCATCTCCATGTAGCGCATGCTCACCTGGTTCTTCCCCTTCAGAGTCAGGATGTTGGTGACCTTGCCAAAGGGCAGCCCGAGGGCAATGACCTCTGTGTCAGTGGCCTCATTGGGGAGCTTCCTAATGTGGAGCACACGGGAGGGCGGTGCGTCCTCCACCTTGAACTTTTTACTGTCGCTTCCATTTGACGTGCCGTCTGTAAAGGGGCACACAATTAATTGATAGAGCAATTCAATTGTCAGTGAGGCAACTAGTTATCATTTGAGGCAAAGAAAGCATGCTCAACTTCAAGGCCAAACTTGCCAATTACAATTCAGGAGCAAAGGTATAAAATTAATTGCTGTGTGTGTGTGCTTGTGTGTGCATGTATTATGGGGTTGGCAATTTTAATACATTTTTGTGACTTCGTGTGTTTTCTTATAATCTTTAATGTGGTTTAGCTTTTTTTTCCCCTTTGATTGCAAAGTGAGATCATTTGGTAAAAATGACCAGACCATGAAGGCTTGCACAGTTTACTCCATGCCTTGCCTCATCAGAAGCAAAAGAAAAAAAAAACCCTCCTCAGAAGCAACACATTGAGATGCGCCGCACACAAAATCAAAAATTCTGGGCATATGCTTGCATGTGTTGGTGCCCACCTACAAAAGGAGCACGAGGTTATTCACGGACCACATACCTCCCCTGAAGAGGGGAACTGCTAATACAACATTTTCACTTTGAAACAGTCATTATCCTTTGATTTCTTTTAATGCTATCTGTGGCTGAGCAAATGACTTATGTAAATTTCATTCTCAGGGCTTGGGCAAGGAAAGAACAGAGAGGGGGAAGAGAGACAGGAGTGAAAGAAAGGAAATCAACTCACCACTTATATTGCTCATCCCAGAGTTAGGACTGTTGTACAGACTACTAGACAAAAGCTCGTCTGATCCTCTCTGGAACAAACAACATGAAACTCATAAGCAATCGAGTAACAGCGGAAACCTTGGATCTTTAATGTGGACATTCTCTATTCCAAACCACTGTTCTCAACAGACATATCTCTCTGTAGCATCATTCATGGCGTCAGAGGACATTAAAAAAATCCTCAAACTCTATACCCAACGTTTTAATCTTATTCAGCCGGAGATGCAAGGCTTGTGTCCTTTTTATCCCCTGGCCCCTGAGCTCTCTTAAGGCCTGGTGAGCTGAAGCCTGTCACCTCTGCCAATCCCGCACTCTCAGGACAGCTAAAAGTGACGGATGGGACAGTGGGGAGGCCGTTACGACCCCCAACTCCCCTAATAGGACATCTCTGCTTTTTGTCTGTGAGTGAGATCCAGCAGATTGTTCTTTGTCGCCACCACTTTTATGGAGGCTATAAATAAGGTGTTGAGCCAACTGTGCAGCCGAAGACCAGAAAATAAATTGGATATAATAAAGTTGTCGCTGACAAAATCCCTAAAACCAACATCTCAGTGAGACAGCATTCTTTAGCTAACTGCTACTAAGCGGAGGGACACAGTGTTCGCATAAGTTTTCAGGAACAGCACCACTCTGAAGATGGTGATTAAAAACAAGAACAATGCTATTAGATACAATGCTTGCTAAATTCCTCACTAGCAATTGGGTAACTTGTTTTGCAGAGGGAAAGAAACGCGTTTCTCACCCCTAAACAATGTTAAAGGAAGAAATATCATTGAACATTTCTGAAAAGAAACAGGCATTTTTCTAAACCGGCCTAGACATTAACCAGTCCCATTCAATTACTGCCAGACTAATATGATCAAAACTGTACAAAACTTCTATCCATCGGAAATGAAATTAGCATCCGCAGAACAAGACCAACTTCCTGCAAAACACCATATTTCTTCTCTGATCAAATAAATCACAACAGATTGGATATTGAAGATGACCATTGAATAGAAAGAAGGCCACTCTCCATCACAACCTGTGCTACCATGACCAAAAATAACAATATAATTTGTCACCACATAGTCAAGGCCTGCTGTTTCAAGAGATGCCAATGTATGCCAATGTACTTTATGCACTGTATGCCCCTTGACATTTTTGAGGGCCAGAATGCAGGTGTCTATTTTAATAAATCTAACTTGTTGAAATCTGAACATTTTTCATTGAAATATCTTTTCAAATATGAAAGAAAACCAGGCAACCTTCCATTAAGTAAGCCATGAGCATATTGCAGTAATAAACATAGAATTTCTGTCAAGTTGAACCAAGGTCAGCATTGCTACTTACCTTCACACCCACACCAACATCACTGACAATGCTGGAAAAAATGCAAATAATGGAAGCAAAGTCAAACTTGCAGCAAACTATGCATAAATGTTAAACAGCATACAATGATGAGGTTAAAATTTAGACATGCAACAAGGCATAAACATTCTTCATAGCCCAAATTAGTCCACTTGACATGGTAGGACGGGACAGATCATATTCATAATTATTGTTGCCAAGTCGAAAAGAGTAACTATTTTTTAATCCTGCATTCTTACTGTGCGTTCACACCAAAAGCGACCAAAGCTGCAAAATCGCTTTTGTCGCTCACAAACGGTCGCTGCAATAAATAGTTCTGTTCGCTTTTGTCGCCCAAGTCGCCCATGACGTTAGGATTAGAACGTTCGATTTTGCTTACCAATTTGAAGGAGCCGTTGTACAAACAGTAGCAAATTGTCCTGCTGAAGAGGGTCTCGACGTAAGTACAACCAAGAACAAAATCACGTCAAGTGTTAAAAGGTATTGGTATTGCTAAATGGCATTTGGTGATCTGCAAATCGTAATGTGCACTCATTCTACTTTGAATATAAAAAACCATTGCAAGTGCAGGGAAAGGGATTTCGATTGGGCTACTATGTTGGGTGATACATAAGCTACAGATCATAGCCTTTTTGTGGCGATCTCGAAAAGCGTTGGGCCATACAACACCGGCTGAACAAAAGTGCCGTAGAAACGAAGTTTCCCTGTATGTTCCCTGAGAGCCAAACAAGCGAAGAGCGTCTACATTCCGATTGGTCGCCAGTGTTTTGCAGCCAAAACGTGTAACTGTGCGTTCACACCAAAAGCGACCAAAGCTGCAAAATCGCCGGAAGTAATTGACTTTGTATGGACAGTAAGCGACCAAAGCGATAAAAGCGTCAGAAGTGACCAGCTGCAAAAGTTGAGCGACTAGAGCGACTAAAAAAAGTTAAAGACAGTTTAACTTTATGCAATGACACGTTTCGGCTGCAAAACACTGGCGACCAATCGGAATGTAGACGCTCTTCGCTTGTTTGGCCCTCAGTGAACATACAGGGAAACTTCGTTCCTACTGCAGTTTTGTTCAGCCGGTGTTGTATGGCCCAACGCTTTTCGAGATCGCCACAAAAAGGCTATGATCTGTAGCTTATGTTACACCTAACATAGTAGCCTAATCGAAATCCCTTTCCCTGCACTTGCGATGTTTTTTTTATATTCAAAGTAGAATGAGTGCACATTACGATTTGCAGATCACCAAACGCCATTTAGCGATACCAATACCTTTAACACTTGACGTGATTTTGTTCTTGGTTGTAACTTCAATTACGTCGAGACCCTCTTCAGCAGGACAATTTGCTACTGAAACACACGTTTTTGTACTGTTTGTACAACGGCTCCTTTAAATGGGTAAGCAAAATCGAACGTTCTAATCCTAAAGTCATGAGCGACTTGGGCGACAAAAGCGAACAGAACTATTTATTGCAGTGACCGTTTGTGAGCGACAAAAGCGATTTTGCAGCTTTGGTCGCTTTTGGTGTGAACGCACAGTAATAGCTAATTTGCATAAAGTTATACTGTCTAACTTTTTTTAGTCGCTCTAGTCGCTCAACTTTTGCAGCTGGTCGCTTTTGACGCTTTTATCGCTTTGGTCGCTTACTGTACATACTAAGTCAATTACTTCCGGCGATTTTGCAGCTTTGGTCGCTTTTGGTGTGAACGCACAGTCAGGCCCAAAGCATACAAAAAGAGCACAGTAAAGGAATATTGACAATGAGTAGGTTCATTTGACTCTAACGTTAGATCATGCAGAGAGTGCATACAGGCCAACAATAGTATACCGGTGGCAGAACTAGGGAAATTCATGAAGAAAATAAGTAGTTAACTTTATTCCTTAACGGCTACTTGCCATTCATGGAATTAAAGGGAAAAGGCACCATATTGATAAATACACTATTTTTAAAACAGTTGAATTTTACCTGAATGATTTTCTAGGCCGATATGAACTAGGCCTACACCCTCATTCTGACCTACCACCATCTGAAAATAGGCCTTGTCCCTCAATGTGTTCAAGTCAAATACTTCAAGCCATCAGTTACTTCAGCCTCAAAAGAGAGTAAGATCAAAGTCATCAGCCTAGAAAATGGTCACGTTTAATTTTCTGTTGGTCTTAGCTTATTTTGCACTACAGAAAAGTTGTAGGCTTAATTAGTAATTCGTAATAGCCTAGTAGTATTAGAATTCTTTGTCACTTTAGAGCAAAATGCTCTAATCTGTCTAATCTGATTCTATGACCTATGCCAAGATGAAGATAAAAATACCAAATTACCGTCAGACTAACACTCGGCTGAGTGAACTTGAGAAAGGTAAAACTCAATTTGTTTAACTCGTATGGCGGTGGAAAATAAGCGTGTTCACCCAAATGGTTGCGCATCCCTTTTAACCCAGTCCTAACATCACTGGCTGACTTACGCTCGTGTTAATTTAAATGGCCCTCGTGTTAAAATTGTTTTAAAATAGTTGCTGAAGATAATTTTGCATGCCGCGAATGACTCAAATGTGTTGCATATTGGAGAATGAGATTACAAGCAAATGTTATTTTACTCCACTATGTAATACAGGCTAGACTACAACAACAGACATTTACACCACACTGGAGGACACGCCTTTCCTTTCACAGCTGAGGCTAATGTTCCTGTAACGTTAACTTAAATCCAGAGTAACAATATTGACAACTTGCAGAAAAGTTTACGGTAGCAAGCTTCCATAACCCTGGTTCGTGTAATCCTGCGGTTATGTTACAGCCTACATACGTTAACCAAAAGCAAATTCGATGAGAAACCGCAGCGATTAACGATATGGAAAAGCGCGATGCATCAACTAACGTTAGTTATCAGTCACACGAACCAACGTTAGTCGCCGTTCGCTGAATCTACCAACTGAATTAACGTTACCAACCAACGACATTAGATGATGGTGTAGCTCGTTAGATTCACTTCCACAAACTTATGCATGTAATCAAAGTTTGTTATTTTATGTTCGTTCAGATTGTACAAGGTCAGCTCTTCGCCTAAACGAGAACACAACTTGTTCACTTCACAATTGTTGCTTCGTAGTAACGTTAGGCACACACAGGTAGCAAGCTAGCCTAGCTTAAACTATGGTGAGGCAATAAGGTTACTGTTGCATTTCACCCGAGCTAACTACGCTAAGTTAGCCAACTATGTTAGCATATCGTAGAGTTTCTGCCCTAATTAGGGTCTCTACTTAATACGTGCTGCAACATATAGTAGGTGTTCAAAAAGCACATATTATTTACCCGTCCATTGCTGGAGAATCTGTCTCCACGACGCAATAATTGTAGAGGTTTTCCGTTACCACTTGCACATACGACGACAAAATGGAGGCGGAAACAACTGAAACTAGAAAAGTCGGAAGGAAGCCTTGGAGAGTCCATTTGGCCAAGCATGCGCAGAACTCTTAACTGAGCTTGTAACATTCTTGGTAACTTGTGTTTCTCAGAGAGAGACTGGTAAAACAAAATATCTTTCGTAGGATAATAAATGACTATCCCTATGCTATTTTTACTTGAAAAGAGATTAATATAACCCCAGATAGCAGACAGCCATTGAAACGATTTAGAATCAACATTGATTTGTCAACGTTAAATTATCGAATCAACGTCGGATTTAAATGTTGATTTAACATCAAATTGCACCCAAATTTAATATTGAAACAATGTTGATTTATCAACTATAGACCAACGGAATCTCAATTATATTTCAACTGATACTGATATTGAATCGACATTGAAATTCCAACGTAACTATAGATCAATGCGATTTCAATTATGTATGATAAAACCAGAAGATATAGGCTTAATATAGCCTGTATAATATTGTTTAGTTATTTAACTATAGGCTAAAGAAAATACTAGGCCTACCACACAAAGGCCTAGCCAATGTCCAACCTAGGTGAGTTTAGTTTGCAAGTCCATTTTGAGGTAGTAAACATTGCAAGTAGATGCTTTTTAGGGGGAAATTATTTATTTGATTTTATTTAGCCTAACTTCGCAAGGTCGTCTCCAACAACTTCTGCCTGGTCTGGCGCATGATGATCCACTTTTATACCGTAGTCGCAGCTGTTGGGTGAGGGTAGGCCTATCTGAAACACATAACAGAAAAACACTTAAAGGCGCTCTAAACGATGCTGTTTCACGTCACTTCTTGTTGACGTTCGAAGTATTGTCAAACAAAACGGACGATAGCTCCAGAGAGGGTTCAAGCGTTATAAGTTAGCTTACTCCTCCCCCTCCCTCCCATGCCTCCCGAAAGACTCATGAACCTTGTCGTTTATTGGCTGGAACACGGTTATGTTTCGTTTTCGTTTGTTATGCGAGGTTTGCCCACTGTGTTATGCCTTTGTGGAGCCTGGGCTGTCTACAGAGACCGCGTTTTTTTACAGTGTGTTCAGGGGACAGGCAGCTAGCAGATTGTGAGGAGATGTCTGCTGTATGTAACAACACATGTTTTAGTCCTAAAAACGTGTCACATCGCTTAGAGCACCTTTAAGGTAAGAATTTAGTAGCTTACCGAAATCAAAAGGGACTCAAATGAAAGACCAATATAATTGGTTAGAAGACATTAAAAGAAAAAGGGACTTTTCCCAGAGTTTTGGCGCTGAAAGGCGATCTCCCACTTTTGGTGGTCATGCAAAAGGATGTGTCTGCAAAAACATCAATTATTTAACTGTTGGTTTGTTGTTTTGTCTATGTTCAGTCAATTTTTCCTCAAACAACAGGGTATAGATTAATACTAGATTGTTGTGAACATAGGCCACAACAAGATGCTACTAAAGATTTTGGAGCATTAAAAATAATTCATAAATCTGTCCTATTAAAGCTGAAAATATTTTGTATAGTTACATAATGGGATTAGACATGTTATTAGGTCCTTTTTGTTTTACCAGTGAGAACAGAAATGAGTAGTGGGGTTTACGCATATCATTAGTCTTGACAGACATACGTCATGCTACTCTGGCTCTATGCGGCTTCACGCCCCAGGTGAAATTAATGCCTAACTGCTTATCTTAAAGGACCTGGGATTTAATTAAAAATGACATTTCCCCAAACACTCAGTTGTGCTTCCGAGACTGCCATGTTGAAATTAGCTGAAGAGAGCCCTCTGAGCAAAAGGGAAATAAGCAAACTGTCAGCTGCATGCCATATCAGCAGCACTCATCAGTCAGTGAGGAGAAAATAACAGTCCACTGACATACCCGCTTGTCTTTACTGGGACAAGTGATATTCTTATTAGCCACGCTTGGCATGGACTTATCAGATATAATAGTATTCTGTTTTATTGTGCCAAAATTAATTCTGTTTTAAGATTTCTCTTGGCCTACTATTGGAACTATAGCAGTGTTATGAATTGTTCAGAACAGGTGTCCTGCATATTTTAGGTTGTGAGCTACTGTAATTTTGAAATGTTTAAGTCAACACTGGAGCTAACTGTTTTATAGTCCCCACCCCCCCCCCCCCCCCATGTTATGTCATAATTAGGCCTGCAGCACAAGGACAACTTCACACAACTTCCTCCTCCTCCTCCTTCCTCCTACCTCACTGGGCGACTGTTCAAAGTGTCCTGGCTAGGACACACCTCTGCGCCTTACCACCTTGCTACTGGAGTGCCCCAAGGATCTGTGTTGGGCCCCCTTCTTTTCTCCATCTATACCACTTCTTTGGGCCAAATCATCCGCCAGCACGGCTTCTCTTACCACTGCTATGCCGATGATACCCAGCTCTATCTGTCATTCTCACCCGATGACCCAACCATCCAAACGCGAATCTCGGATTGCCTCTCTGACATCTCTGCATGGATGCAAGACCATCATCTCCAGCTGAACCTCTCGAGCTGCTGGTCCTCCCAGCTAAACCAACTATTCACCACAACATTTGCATCAACTCTGGCTCCTTGTCTCTTGCTCCCTCACGAGTAGCCAGGAACCTAGGTGTTATGATTGACGACCAGCTAACCTTCAATGACCATGTTGCTTCTGTTGCCCGGGCCTGCCGCATCGCACTATTCAATATCAAAAAGATCACACCATACCTAACTCAACAAGCCTCCCAATTGCTGGTTCAAACAATGGTCCTCTCACGCCTTGACTACTGCAATGCCCTTCTGGCAAGACTTCCTGCCTGTGCCGTCAAGCCACTTCAGATGATCCAAAATGCTGCGTCGCGTCTCATCTTCAATCAGCCGAAGAGGACACATGTCACCCCTCTGCTAATCGAGCTCCACTGGTTGCCTCTGGCGGCTCGCATCAAATTCAAATCACTGATGCTGACTTACAAAGTGCTTAGAGGATCTGCCCCTTTTTATCTAAGCGCTCTCATAAAGGCTCAGGCTACCCCCAACTCCGGTCCTCCAATGACTGTCGACTGGCAGTCCCGGCACCTCGCCCAAGGCAATCCAGACTCTTCTCATGTGTCGCCCCACGCTGGTGGAATGACCTACCAAAAACAATCAGAACAGGGCCATCTCTGGAGGCTTTCAAAAAGCTCTTAAAGACCCAGCTATTCAGAGAACATCTTCTATCCTAGCACTAAAATGAACTGAAGCACTATCCCCTAGCACTATGCTCCTTAAGGTTTCTGCTAGCTTGATTGTTATCCTCGTTTTGTAAGTCGCTTTGGATAAAAGCGTCTGCTAAATGCATAAATGTAAATGTAATGTAAACTTCTCTATTTCATGCATTGTATATCAGGCTTAGGCCTACAGATTTGTCTTGAAAATAAAATATAATTTCATATTAGAACAGTGGAAGTATGTGTATGGGGACCTGCAGAGCAATAGGCTAGTGAAAGCATTTTTTCACTATTACCCAATGCAGTAGATTCGTAGGCCTGTCTCTTTAACCTGCTGGGCTCTTTAAACTGCCGATTAATTGTCATGTCATAAATAAATTTGTTTGGATGGTCACTTCTAGGTGAACATATAACATGAGGAATGATGGACGCAATGGGTCTGTTATGCAGTATGCTAGCAACATAGCTTTGGGTCAGATCCACATAAAAACCTTTTATTTAAGCCCTCATAGGTTTTCTGTATATGCGGGCCACATCCATGCCAGATAGAGATTTCGAGCTTCCTCAAAAGCTTCCCAAACTTCTCCAAATGCTTCAGACAGACAACAGCCTGGTGCGTCTTTGCCTGTAAACCGTAAAAGCAGGCTGAACTACAAGCACTTTCTTATTGAAAGCTGGCTGCTTATTCATGCAATTCACTGAGGTGTTTTCTGCTTATAGAATGTTTGACTGATTTTCTGGCTGTGTTAAGCAGTAAAAATCAATTAATGAATATTTAGGTATTGTATAAGAAATCAATAGAACATTATATTCTGGTTATCAATTGATTTATGCATGTTGGTTGGCTTTTGTAAGAAGGATCAGTGGCATTATAACCATGTAACCAGGAAATGAGGAATCAGTCTGTTTCTGAGCTAAGAGGTGCTTTGTTGTTTTAGATGTTCTTTTCTAGCCTTTTAATGGTAACGCTCATTTTTTTCTTTGTTTCCCTCAAGTTTCCTTTTAAGGGGCAAAATGTTCCTTTGAAAGTTGATCAGAGGTAGTCAAGTCCATATGCCAGTAACTTTACATTTTCAATCAAGTTTAGAATTTGCGGTGTCACACATTTTTCAATTGTATTCTTATTATACTTTTTATGTGTCTACTTGGAAGGCTCAATTTAGGCATTTCCAATTTGGTAATAGAATAAAACTGGAAGTATCAAAAACATCTAACCAGATTCAGTTGGTCAAATGTTTTTTGCGATTACAAACCTTGACAGCAACGTGCAGATACTCTCAAGTCGATGTCCAATTTTAATCATTCGGAATTAAGTTTATGTGTGCAGTGTCTCAGTTTTTTTTAAAAAAAACTGACACTTTTGTCAAAAATCTTTTGACAATAGGTTTATTGAACTGATTTTTTTTGGAAAGTGCTCTAGGACACGGTGTCTATTGTGTTTTCCATTGGTTTTAAAGGTGTGTTTTCAGAAATATGTGTTATGTTTTGGATATCAGATTTTTTTTTAGATACACATGAAAGCGCTCTTTTGCAATTATTCCTTTGGTAAAGTGACAATGTTCTTTTTTTTCCACAGGTTTTGAGGAAGTGTCATAAATATCTATAGGCTTTTCTGGATTCAGTTGGTTTAATTTCCTTTGCTTTGTGTCGGTAGTGTCATGCAGATACTTTAGCCTGTCCCATGTTCAGCAGCGCGGTTCGCCTCCAATAGAATGCAGTGCAATACCATGCAATACAGCGGTCTTTAGAGGGAGCTCGTGAGAGAGAAAAACAGAATGTTGCTTAGCCCCTCTTTAAGTTGTGTTTCTTGATCCTTTTCGTTTTCTCTTTTTGTTCTTTTGCCCACTTTCTCTCATATTTGCTCGTCAGGCATTTTTCAGGTACAAAGAAAAGTGCCTGTTTTGGTAATGAGACAATACTTTAATGTGTGTTTCTAGAGGTTAGGCTTTTCTGAAATATTGGTTTCATTTTCTTTGCACTTTAGTGAAAAGTGCTATTTTTTGCTTTGTGTCTGTTTCGGTTTCGGTATGACCGCTCAAAACACTTGTGTTAACACTCTAAAAAACACAAACACAATTTTTATTGTGATTTTCTGGATTCCTTTTTTGCTTTGTGTCAGTGTGTTTTTTGCAATGTGGATGTAGTGTGTCTGCAGATTTTCTAAAGTCTATGTACTATTCTGAGTATCCTTGACTTCAGAATCCAGTGTCTTATCTGAGTTTGTAATGTATGCAACGTCTTCTATTTTATAAAACATCTTCCTTTGATCCACCTTATCTTGTTTTTGTTCTTCTCTTGCCTACATTTTCTCAGAAGGCATTTTTCAGGTGCTATGAAAAATGCTCTCTTTTTCCATTGCTCTTATAGTGGGAAAATGCTCTAATGTGTGTTTTTCTAAAGGTTTTGAGGTAGTATTGTCAGAAATATCCATTAGGCCTATTCTGGATTCTGTTGGTTTTATTTTCTTTGATGTGTGTCAGTTTTGTGTTTGGAATGTGAATGGAGTGTATCTCTATGTCCAGTTTCAAGTGTCCTAGAATTAGGTATCCAGTTTCTTATCCACATTTTTTTGCACCTCTTATATGCATGCTCTTTCCTCTTTGACCACTTTCCCTCACATTTGTTTGTCCATTTTGTCATTTGTTCTTTTCGTCATATAATAATGCTCCATTGTGTTTTCCACAGGCAAATGAGGAGGACCTGTTGTTATGCCATGCCATTAAATAAATGGGAGTTTCAGAAGTCGCATTCCCTTGAAGATTCTAGGATTAAGTTCTGACAAAAATATGTTGAGATTAAGATGTACACAATTAATATTAGAAATGTTTAATGGTGAAATAAGTGTTTCTTAAAACACTGTTTCTTAAAACAGCCATGCACTAAACCCCGTAATGCATGCAGGTCATTTTTGACCAATCTTTTACTTAAAGGTTAAACACAAATATTTCTAGCCTATAAATAAAAAAGGCTATTATATATGCTCAAAAACATTGGTTGGATGTCTGGCACAAATGATAAAGATATCATTATAACTTTGCACACAAGGTGCATCTGTGCATGATATGAGAAATAGAGAGATTAAAGACAGAGAAAGAGAAAGTTAAGCAAAGTTAAGGAAAAGTGTAGAAATAACAGCTTAAATTGTAAATTGCAGGTTAAAAAGTTAGAGTTAGTGCAATGTGGTTATTAAACATAAATATAAGAACTACTAAACCTAGTTTTGTATGTTAATTTTTGAAAATAATATGAAAAAATTGTACTTTTAACCGCTACCTCTCACTTCCGCAAGGTAGAGCGTTACGCCACGAGAGGAACTCACCGCAAGAACTGTGTTAGTGTTAATTATTTTTTAGATGGCCCCAGCTGTGGCGCAACTGGCTGGGGCACCTGCACTATACGTCGGTGACCCGGGTTCGATTCCCGCTCCGTGGTCCTTTCCGGATGCCATCCCTACTCTCTCTCCCATTCACTTCCTGTCTCTCTCCACTGTCCTATCAATAAAAAAAGCCCAAAAATATACTTAAAAAAAAAAGTTTTGAGAGGTACTGTACTTAGTTTTAGCTCCAAAATACGTTTACCTCACGGCACAGCCCACACAAACGCCTGTCAAACATAACGTAAGGACGATATCAGTACATTTCTTTTCTTTCTGATGATGGGCATTGCTAATTAAATCACGAGTAATATAGGCTACCACATAAGGAAACATTAACTTGACATTTGATGCATCTTGACATGATGGCTTGCCTTTAACGTTACAATGTGCATCACTACGGCTCACTACTAGTCATTGTCCCTCATTGCTATTCTACGTTATGGCCAGATTTTGAGAATATTTAGGCTATCTTATATTAGCACTCCAGCTAGCTACTCACCATGACAGCTGACTAACACTCCATTCATTCTCCTCATACCAAGCTTCAATAACTCTTTCAGGGCCATGATTCCTGACAATTTCCTCTCTCACGCTTGACAGGCTAAACACTGTAGGGCAACAGTCCATAAATGATTTGTTGGGTTTCCACCGCTGTCTCCCAGTTGTTCTTGTTCTCCACTGCATTGCGTTGGCCTATGGGCGCCTATGGAAGAGTATTGCTTAACCCAAAAATCAATAATATTAGGATTTCAGTTTTGATATTTGGAGAGATGAAAGGAAGCATGTCTATAAATGTTGATGAGAAATTTGGTTTTGATTGATCACTGTTTTGGTACATTAAGCTACGTTAAGCTTTGTCTGTAGGTCACAATGGGTGCCTATGTAGAGGAAAAAGCGTAGGCTGGGCAAGGATTATATTGGGCCGGGGGTGTCTGGGGCTGAGCCCCGGCACATAAACTCATGCTGCATTATGAAATCAAAAGCAACAAACCTTTTTTTCACGCTTTTCAGTTAAGAGTAATTAATTAGGCTATACTATCGTTCTAACAATTAGTAAAACAATGAGTTTTGTGTAGGCTAATTAGACCGCCTGGTTTTCCTGATAAAAGGACGACCTATCAAAGCTTAGAAAAGTTGCAATCAGAGATTCTAGAACACCAACGTTACGTGGCTACTTTCTAGGGGGTCATCCCTATGTTCCCCGGGTCCTATGTTCCCCGCTGCCAGGGTCCTATGTTCCCCGCTTTGTATGGGGCGGGGAACATATGTTCCCCCGTTTTATAATAAAATCACAAAACCTTCCGTTTGTAACTTCTAATGTTCCTCATACGGAG
>JAGFZM010001050.1:12449-25211 GCA_017657215.1 Limnothrissa miodon | reverse complement strand
GCGTGCACACACACAGGCACACACACACACACACACACACACACACAGTCGTGAAAGTCTATTCTCTTCTGCCTATTCTGCCTGTTTCTGTCTTCTCTCTTCCTTCTTCCCTTCTCTTTGTGCTCTAAGTTCTGTTGTGTTCTATGTTTTGCTGTCATGTGTTTTATAGTTTTCTGTTTTGTTATGTTCTGTGTTCTCTCAAATGTGTTCTGCCTTCTATTGTGTTCTGGGTTCTAGGTTGTTGTGTTCTGTGTTCTGTTGTGTTCTGCTGTGTTCTGTTATGTTCTAGCAACTTATCTAAGAGAGGTAAGAGGATGGACAGACATGGGAGATGAGGTGGAGAAATGCAGAGATGAAGAGATGGAGAAAAAGAGATTGAGACAGAGAGGAGGGGTATGGGAAAAGGGAGGGAGAGAGAGACAAATCAATTTTGAGGAATGGTCTTTAGATCTGGAAACTAGTAGCCTTGAAGGCTGACAATCACAGGAAGGCAGGAAACCCACCTAGGTCACACACACACACACACACACACTTCAACCCAGAGGAGACACCCTGCCCATGACCAGCCCAAGGAGAGATTCCTATGGTCACACACACACACAACCACAATCATGCAGTACATTTCAACGCACAACTACCCACAAACAAATACACACACACACACACACACACACACACCTTACAGTATCGAGTTAACCATGAAGAACTCACTCTTCATATTTTATCAGTCACACACACACACCCTACAATATCCAGTTAACCATGAAGTACTGACTCAATATTTTATCAGTCACTAAATATTAACTCAGACAGCTTTTTCTGACACACACCTAAAGTTGAAAGAACAACAGAGATTAAACATACCCCATACCCCCGCCGCAAACACACACTTTTCTAAATACAATGTATTTTCATCACAGAAATCAGAATCTGTGCTTCCTGCATTTATTTATTCACATTCTACAGGTGTGAGTTTTTGTTTGTGTGTGTCTGTGTGTTTGCATGTGTGTGTTTGTCCATGTAATTACTGCATGTAAGTGATGTCTGTAACCCTTTATTTTACGGGGACATTGTTACAGTGTATCTACCTAATTAGGTACAGTGGTATAACCATTGTAACAAAAGGTATAGCATGTACTAGTGTTGTACTTACATCATGTATTTGCCGTGTTGCCATGATGTCTCTGATTGGCATGTGAATTACATTATATTGTAAGTCAAGTCAGTTTTATTGTCAATTCTTTACATGTACTAGACATACAAAGGAATTTAAATTACATTTCTCACTGCCCCTTGTGTACATTCAACAGACAGTACAGGACAGAACAAACTACAAAGTGCATAGAACAACATAAACTATGTTCTGACAGAAAATATACTAAATACTCTAATCATTATGCTTACTACTAGAGATGCAGTAGACCGACAAGACAGGACAGACAAAGCCAGGTACTGTTTAATTTGTGAAGAGTCTGTTGTAAGAACAGCATTTGGCAGTCTTGCCTTCCTACAGTGGCTTTAGAGGGACATACTGCACCAGGGCCAAATCCTGTCTTCCTACAGTGGACTCAAGGCACAAGGGCCCAGCTAAACATGCTTTCCTACGGTGGCCTCAGTGTGACAAATTGCTCCAAGGCCCAGGTGAGTCTGGGTGAAACAGAGTCCAGTGACTTTAATAAGACAGTCTTGATTACAGAGGACCTGGGTGGCAAGGGCCATAACAACTAATAATTAGCATGTTAGTGTGTGTGTGTGTGCCAGAGGTCACACAAAAAACAAGCAAACAAGCTAATTAACGAAATAAACAGAGAACTTCTATGATGCCTGAAGAGCATCAAATCAGTTCCCTTCCCTTTGCCCTCTGAGCTCTCTCTCTCTCTCTCTCTCTTCTCTCTCTCTCTCTCACACACACACACACACACACTTACAATTGCTGAATGGTTTACCCTTGTGCCCCTTCAGGCATGTCCTGGTAAATGCCTAGGCCACTCAGTAGGGCTGATTGGGAACTGGCACTTTTCTGTTTGCCATGGCTCTGTTGCAGGCACCTTGGTACTCCCTCTCCCACTTGCACCTTCTCTGTCTCTCTTTACCCTTTTGACATCACACTGACTCTCGCATACATGCTTACACACACACACACAGGCATACATCTAACTTATCTTCCCCCAGAAATCTGTTTGATTAATGTTATTTATTGATTTCTTTGTTGATTTATTTGGCTGACCTAGGGTTGGGCGATTTGGCCTAAAATGAAAATCTTGATTAATTGAACATTTTAACTCGATTACGATTAATGAATGATTATTTTATTTATTTATTTATTTATTTAATTTTTGTACAGTTATACTCACAAATTACAAGTGAGAGATGAGGAATGAAGGGTGCATTACTTGATTTTAAAATATTTAAAGGAAACACACATTGATCTACTATCAATGATTATTTATAGTTTAAAAGGGAAAGTAGCTGAATAATTGATCTGGAAAAGTTTGATCGATTATAGGTTGTCCACCTTCCTCTTTATGTTGTAACAAGAGTAAAAGCATTCTGTGTATGTGTGCGTGCTAGCATGTTTTATGTAGTGTAGTGTGTGTCTCTGTGTGTGTTGTGTATGTGTGTGTGTGTTTGTGTGCAGGAAACTGAGCTGATGAAATTAACTTCTTTTACCAAACTTCCGCTGTCAGTAAAAGAACACACACATATATGCATGCATGCATACACACACACACATCCTCATCCTCTCTTTCAGTACTTTAGTTGTTCAGTCTCTCCCTTTCTCTTTCTCTCTCTATGTCCCTTTTTTCTCTCTTCTTCTTCCATTTTCTGTCTCTAAATCTACATAAATAAAAAAAATGTTCTCTAATAAATATATAATATATAATAAGAATATAATATCTCTCTCTCACTCACACAGACACACACACACAAATACACACAGAGACAAAAGACAAAAACACACATTTTTCCCATCTCCTGTTCCACACATGGTGATCCTAAAGTAATTACCAGCTGACAGTGGAAACTGGGCCTAGGTTATGGGGAAAGGGAGTGTGTGTGTGTGTGTGTGTGTGTGTGTGTGTGTGTGTGTGTGTGTGTGTGAGAGAGAGAGAGAGAGGTGAGTGGGAAAGGTTGTTTTAACTTCACTCCAAAATAACAGCTGATAGGCTTATGATATGGCATACAAACACTTCAGAAAATACACAAACTTACACACACATACTCACTCTCACACACACACTTAAGAGCAGGCATAGGCAATCTACGGCCTGTGGGGCTTTTAAATCCATTATATTAAATCATTAAACCTTACATATTTGCCATTTTCCCTGCAATGTCTTTTTTTACTGATGTTATTTTTTTGTTTCAAAAAGCCTTGCATATCCATGATTTACTACCTATTAAAGGCCACACTCTACACACTCTCCCACATACACACACATCGGACACACAGGACATCCAATTCCATTAATACAGAGAGACGTTGTCATTCACATTGAGGTTGACAATTCATACACACACATACACAAACACACCAAAAAAAATTGAGTGGCTTGGTTACATAATTAGAATGTGAATTTTGTCAGTGTTATTGGTCAAGACACAGCCCCTCCCAATAGCCAAGTTATTTAGGTTATTCATTTATGAGCAGGTCACATAAATGAGTTATCTAGTTTCAATCAACATTATCTGGGTGTCTTAATGACACTTTGAGTACTGTTAAGTACTGTTTTAGCCATACTAAGGCCAACTTTGAGTACTGTTTTAGCCATTCTAAGGCCAACACAGTACATGCTTTTGAAAGGTTGATTTTAGTGTGACCATTTAAGGGACCATGTGCCAATAGCTGCCACTAGGAGCTTACTGATCTGTGATAGATTGATACTGTCTTTCTCCTGATCTGTGATAGTTCCTGTCTACCTCCAGATATGTGATTGGCAGATCTTGTCTTCCTCCAGATTTGTATTATAGAGCTTGTATTCCTCCAGATTTGTGATTGATTGATCCTGTCTTGCAGGGGCCAAAGTGGGCCAGGGCCCCTATGGAATTGCCCCTGCCCCCTGTTATGTCCCCCATCCAATGATTTAAATGTTAACTTTTAATTTCGACATGCGCTGGCTCAAAGAATTAAACTAACATGACGTGTGTTCTAGACGGACTCCATGAAGCGCTACATACATTGCAACCTGAAGACACACAGCGCAAATTGCAAATTTAGGTTGGGAAAGCTAACAGCTGGAACCATGACACAACATCACTGTTTCCAAATATTCATGTTCGCAATAATAAAATATAAAATATAACAATAAAACCCTTTTTTATTGCACTTAATAGCACATTGGTCTAGTTATGTTTGTGAATAAGCAAATCCATTGAAGTCAGTAAATGTCACTCGTGTTCAAGTAGCCTACTGTCGTTCTTAAAAGTTTGTTGCACAGCAATTTCTAGCTTAATATATTTGGAAAATGGATGAAGGAACCAACAGTATTTAGCTTGCATGTGTAACTTGCGTTGTGAGACATTGGGCCCTGTGAAACAGAACTGCATGTAAATAAATGAAAATAAATGAAAAGCTAAATATACAACAAATTATATAAAATACAATCGTCTCCTGTTTTTCATGTGCCTTCCTAAAAACACACTGACCCCACCTTATGCCCCGCTGGTAGTTTTGGTCTAGAACCACCACTGCTTCCTCCTGATCAGATCTGTGATTGACTGATCCTGTCTTCCTCCTGATCAGTGACTGATTGATCCTGTCTACCTTCTGATCAGTGATTGATTGATCCTGTCTATCTTCAGATATGTGATAGACTGGTCCTACCTACCATCTGTGATTGATACATCCTTAATGTTTGAGTTACTTAAACTCTAGTGGTGGGGTTAGTCAGAACCAGAGACTACACGACTAGTGACTAATATGATTTTGTTTATTTGATATATAATGAGAGGCACAAACAAAAAAGACCATTTAGTCTTTTGTATAGCTACTTTTGAAATTACGTTTACAATACAAAATATTGATCTTTTCTGGGGACACACTGTAGTCAAGGTGGGAGGTGTTTGTTGTCAATATGGTTGCCTTAACAATAAAGTGCGAGGGAGGAACCCTGCCATAACTGTTTCTACTACTACTGAACAGTATGTATGTGTGTGGGTGTGTGTTAGCACTAGGGGAAGACCTGATGCCATTTCGTTTTGAAGAATTTAGAGAAACTGGTTCTTATTCTTATACGGTTCACGTTTGAACAGTACACATTCACTATTCCAGAATGTGTTTTAAAGTGACTTTTAAAGTAATCAACTGTACTTATAACACCATCATATGATGTCATCACACCATCAGTAGAATGTTAGTAAACATCACAATAAGCGCTTAGCTCAACACAGCTATAGTGTGTTGTGTCCAATCTGTGCTCAACCAGGTGGGAGTGTGTGTGTGTGTGTGTATGTGTGTGTGTTACTGTCTCTATGTGTTTTGTTGCTCATTTGTGTTCAGATGTCCTGCTGACTCAGACGGATGGATAATTACATGAGCTCAACGAGAGAGAGAAAAAAAGAAGGATGAAGGAAGAAAGAGAGGGAGAGAGAGATATAGAGAGAGGGAGGGAAGGAGGGAAAGAGAGAGGGAAAGGGAGGGAGATGGAGTTAAAGAGAGAGGGGGAGGGAGGGAGAAAGAAAGAGAGAGAGAGGGAGAATAGTTGTAAAGCAAGGGAGGGAGAGGGATAGAGAGAGAGAGAGGGAGGGAGAACAGGATGAAAGGGGTGGATGTCATAAACATAGATGCCACTGCTGCTGTGGCTGCTGGTGACACACAAGGGAGCGCAGATGTTTTGGAGTGTGTGTGTGTGTGTATCTGCCTGTACTCTCACCCTCCTTCACGTGTGTGTGTGTATGTGTCTGTATGTGTAGCTGCCTGTACAATCACCCTCCTTCACGTGTGTGTGTGTGTGTGTGTGTGTGTGTGTGTGTGTGTGTCTGTATGTGTAGCTGCCTGTACAATCACCCTCCTTCACGCGTGTGTGTGTGTGTGTGTGTGTGTGTGTGTGTGTGTGTGTGTGTGTGTGTGTGTGTGTGTGTATGTGTGTGTGTGTGTGTGGTTGCCTGTACAATCACCCTCCTTCGTGTGTGTGTGTGTGTGTAGTTGCCTGTACAATCAACCTCCTTCACATGTGTGTGTGTGTGTGTATCTGTGTAGATGCCTGTACCCTCACCCTCCCTCACATGTGTGTGTGTGTGTATGTTTGTGTCTGCACTCTTCACATCTGCGTGTCTGTGTGTGGGGGGAGCACAGAGAGAGAAAGGAGTGTGTATGTGTGGTTTGTGTGTGTGATGGACAGTGTGTGGTGATTGTAAGTGTTGTGAGAGAAAGCAATAGAGTCTGCGTGTTTATGTGCGTGTGAGAGAGAGAGAGAGAGAGAGAAATAGAGAGAAAGAGCATGAGTGTGTGTGAGTGCAGTGTGTGAGAGAGACTGTTTTGGAGTGAGAGTATAAGGTGTGTGTGTGTGTGTGTGTGTGAGTATATGAGTGTGTGTATGTGAGTGTGTCTGTATCAAAGCTACTCTCCTCTCTGCATCCATCCACCTTCTACTCTTTCAGTCTCACACTCTCTTTCTGTCCATCTATTATACCCTCCATCCCTCTTTCCATCATTCTCTCATCCTCTCTCACTGTCCCTCCATCTTTCCCGCCATCCCTCTCAATTGATCCCATCATTCTCCTGTCTTTCCCACACCACACCCTCACCACCTCAGTTTTCTGGCATGCACACACACACACACATACACACACACACACACAAATGCCAACTGGCTCCTTTACCCAACCCTGGCATCTCTGCCAATCATAAACACACGCATACACACACACACTTGAGTCTTCCTCACATTCATGGATACTCACAGAAGCTAGGCAGCTGTCTTGGCACCATCTTGATGAAATACACACACACACACACACACACACACACACAGACTAACCCCCCAAAATGCCAAACGCCTTTGGCCAGAATCCAAGCCAACTGGGCCTGCACCCGACCCACCTGGTACCACAGAGTTCTCTTTTTCTTACACACACACACACGGACTGTTGGCATACTTGACACACAGAGCCTCTGCTTGTCTTCAATGGAGGAAGCCTGTCAGCGTTATTAAACGAGCGTGGAGGCTACTGATACCGCCACATAACCAGCGCATTTAATCCCATTTGCGATTAACATTAGTTTGCTCTCTCACACACACACAGGTCAATTAATTAGAGCGCCTCGGATTCAGCGCGAGGGTGAATGGCCCATCTGTTTGCTCGTCCTAATCTCACCCCGAAACTCTACGAGCAGTCCGCGCAAAACAGCGTGTGGATTAACGGGCGCCGGTGGGTCGCCACTGATGTCTTTTAAACCTGCTTACCGTCTCGGAGCTCACGCTCAGCTTCTTCCCCTTGTCCTCCTCCTCAGGGATCACGAGCTCGCAGTTGTTGTCAGGAACCGGTGTTGACTCACGCGGGGTGCCGTTTTCTGACGCGCTCGAGACCTTCTCCTCTGCGTCGCCGTTCTGTGAGTCGGTCGCGGGCACTGGGATGCCCTCCGTGACGAACTCTTTCTGGCAGCGCAGGTTGTGCTTTCGCAACAGCTGCTCTGTCTCCACGTCCACTACGATAAGCTCGAGTTTACCTGCGGTGGCCCGTATCCGCGAAACGACTTGCTGGTGAGACTCGTTTTCCACGTTTTCACCGTTCACGAACACGAGTCTATCGCCGGCACGAAGCCCAGAGATTTCCGAAGGCGAATCCGGCTCCACTAACCGGATAAACTGGCCCGTTTTTCCCTTCTCTCCGTGAAGATGGAACCCGTAGCCATTATCCCCTTTCTCGAGAACGCACAATCTGGGGCGCAGGTCTTGGCTGTTGCTCGGCATGGTTTCGGTGCTCCGTCGCCTCTCAACCTGTTGCGTCTGCGGAGCCTGTTGTAGTCTAGCTGTCGGAAAAGTTTCCGCCACACGGAATCCGGAGAGAAAGTTCAAAATTTCCCAAAACGTCTTAATTTACGGACACGACAGAGTCATGCCAGGGGACAGCGACGTCCGATGAACTTTTAAGTAAGCTGTTAAGATGTGATTTAGAAGTGCGATAGAGAACACGTATACTACCACCAGGGCCAGCCACCGTCGGTGAAACAAATCGTTTTAGTTATCAGTTACTGTCGATTAAGGTAGATCTGACACTTTTCTGAAGCTTTTGCCACGAAGAAAACGCCCAGTCTACGTCCTGTTGACAGTTGCCGACGGTGATCTTGCTGATCTGTTCCAGAGTTCACTCTAGCTACTTTATAAAGAATAGTGACGTTAGTTTTGATGACAAGCCGACGTGCCAATCACAACCCCGCTTATCAGCTTTGCAATAGACTGGGAGGGACAATCAGTCCTCAAATAAACCAATGAAGTGAGAGAATAATTATGAAGGGAACAAGAGAACACGGCCTAAAGCCTAGCGATATTCTTGTATTGTGTTATGGCTAGATTCCCTCAAGACCCACGTAGGCTAATCTTAAAATGTGAGCAGCCAAACAATATCACAACACACAATATTTGTGTAACAGGCCTGAATTTACCATTAACAATGAAACCCAGTGACTTTTGTGCATTAGGCCTACATAGGCCTACTTCAAAAAAAGGAAGAGACTGCCCAAAAAGCTTGGTGTAAAATAGTTAAATTTAGATCAGATATCATGTTTTAGATTACCTGTAAGTTACCTCTACCAAACGATTGAGCTGACACATAAAGGGTTAATGTATGAGAGTTTTTGACATGATATGTAGGCTAATGTTGTTGTCACTGTGATCGCATGGTATCACATGTTTATCGGACGTGATCTACCTAGTGATATAGGCCTTCTGCTGCTTGTTATGTGAAAGTTCACTCCACACACACAACGAGGTGATGCTGTTGAAGCAGGCGATGAAAACTCACAAGATACACAGACCTTTGCCGACTGGATTCTTATTTTTTTAAATCTTAATTTTATTAAAATCTTTAGCCTATGTATTAAGACAACGACATTTGCTGTCTCTAATAACACTAGAAAACAAGGCAATACTTAGTAGCAATGATAACAATAGGCTAATAATAGGCTAGTTCTTGTAATAATGCATACACACATACATAGGCCTACATACATAAATGTAATAACATAAAAGTGTAAAATAAGTATAAAAGTGCTTTGTAATTCAGTCTATCAGCATTGCTTTTGCAAGGATTAATAGGCCAGGCTAGTTTTTAGTTTATAGTTTTTCCCCATGGCCAGTTGTCAACCATGCCTGAAATCTGAATTCGAACCGCAGTAGAGTTGACACGGTGTCTGTCTCAAACATGATTCGGAGGGGAATTATGCTTGGAAGCAAAGATAAAACAAAGAGGCCGCACTTTGCATATACAGGCCGATATTTTAATTTGCAATAAAATTCCACGGGGTCATTGGAAATGTAAATAAATATTTGGAATTGAAAGAGAGACTGAAAGAGTGTTTGTGTCTAAGTTAGTTAGTAATGCATCTGCCGGAGGGAGGAAAAAGGTTGGGAAAACGATATTACGCTTGTGGGGACGGTGAATAAGTAGTTGGGACTCGGACAGGTCCGCTGGTGCAGAGTAGTGATGAGGTGATGAAGTGATTAAGTTATGGCAGAGAGAGATTGAGAGCGACAATCTGGCCTAATCGCTGGGCGGGTCCGCACACCTCCTCTTCTCCAGGTCGCGTTGTTCTCTGCAGGCTGGGCCAGATAACTGCTCCAACCAGCCGAAAAAGAACACACCCTACTGAGATAAGGCCGACATGATGGAGACAACATGAGAAAGAGACAGAGAGAGAGAGAGAGAGAGAGAGAAGGGGGGGGGGGTCAAAGATTGAGGTTAATAACTGGGGAATGCCTGACAAGGAGGGTTTTCTCAAAGCCGCCAGAAAGTTACTAAAGAAAGTTACATCAGGGGTGACCACGTACTCGACTGGACCAAAGAACTAATAAGAGGCTTGAAGTTTTTTGTGTGTGGCCTTTGAAGGTCAAAAACATTTATCCAAATTAAAGTATTTTTAGAGGGTTAGAATAGTATCTTGGCTCAATGCCTAAATCGTTTTAAAATATATAGTTAAACTGTTATTAGGCCTACGTAGTTTTACTCAATTATTATAGATATACATAATTATAAAATAGTTTTAAACTAATAATTATAGTTAGGCTATAAATGGATATTACATACTTAAAATAAAAACCTAAGCTATATAGTTTATCATAGTTAATTCATGCTTTTCGATCAAGTTATATATTACATAGTTTTCAAGGGGTGTGAGCAGAGAATGTTGTGAATGACAGCCAGTGAGGAAGGCATTATGTAACTTACTGAGGTTTATATTGCAAGATCTGCTCGCCAGCTTAACTGGGTAGATAATCATTTCTCTGAGAAAGATTATGTTCCCAAATGGTGCTAAAGGTCTTACAATGGCAGCAGAAACACAAAACCAGATAAAGCCATGTCAGGATGTCCAGAAACACACCAAACACACCATGCACACACCACACAAAGCCATGTCAGATTGTCCAAAACTCAACAGCACACATCATACATACAACACACACCATAAACACGCCATACAGTACATTATACACGACATACACACACCATCCACCACACAATGCAATGTCAGGATGGACTGACTTCAAGCTGGTAAAATTCAGAATCTAACTTTGAACCTTATTTTTTCTCAGAATAACAGTTCAGCTTGGTGAAATATGAAGCTGCTTGTCACTTTTCTCACCAGCTCTTAGCAAGCGTTCCATTTGATGATCCAGATGGGAAAATATCAGACTCTACCACCGCCATGAGAAGGTTGCAGGTTCAAAGGACTATGAGGATTTGTCATTGCCCTGGCTTCATTCCCACAGCCATCAGGCTTGGTGTTTGTTTCAACGGAGTACACACAGTTTCAAAGTTCTGTTGTTCAAAAAACAAAAGCATCACACATACACACACATAGACCCTCTCTGCTGTAAAACAATACACAGGATTCTAAATATTCTATACATATCTCAAAAACAAGCTTTTGTCTCACATCAAAAACACATTTCCCGTATTATCATATACTTATTTATACAATTTATACACTGTTGCTCTAAATCTAAAGCTCTTTTAGTTGTGTGTATTTGTATCTATCTATCCATCCATCTATATATATATATATATATATATATATACACATATTATTTTTATTTATTATTTTTTCCCCATATAAGAGTGATATACAGCAACATGCAAGCAGAAGTCAACCCAAGCAATACCAAAAACCAAAAATATTTACATGTAATTGTAAATATTTGTACACTAACTACCACAGCTCCCAAACTGATGATTTCATATCCAGTTACTTCCAAATAAGCTGCTCAAAAAAATAAAGGGAACACTTCAACAACACAATGTAACTCCCAAGTCAATCACGCTTCTGTTACAGTAAAATCAAACTGTCCACTTAAGGCAAAGTAAGGCAAGGCAAGGCAAGTTTATTTATATAGCACATTTCATACACAATGTAGGCAGTTCATTGTGATTTACAAAGATAAAGATAAAAACATAGTAGATCAAATAAAGTAAGAAAACAAATACGATTTAAAGGACAGAGTAAAAAGTAAAAAAGAAAAAAGTTAATAAAGGACAGAAAATAAAAATAATTTTAGAATAAGGATTTTCCCAAATTCACAAATTTGTAACCTACAAACACCTCCGAGTCCCCTTATGGCCTTAAACCGAGGCATAGACATAAAATTGTACTACAAGGAAAAAATAGCACTTACCCCACAGGTGCTCTATCAGGCGATGTGTTGAGGCCAAGTCAGAATCAGAAGCAACACTGATTGACAATTGATTGATTTTGTTGTCAGCACATTCAACTATGTAAAGAACAAAGTATTGAATAAGAATATTTCATTCATTTATATAGGATGTGCTATGTTAGTGATCCCTTTATTTTTTTTGAGCAGTGTATATTTTTTAAATAAAAAATAGTATGATTTGTGAAAAGTGAAAAGCTACATTGAAAACTGGGTCAAAGCTGAGAATTAGTTTACGGTTTTGCTGATTTTATGTGGACTTTGTATTGAAAGGAAATTGTGCCCTACAAATACACACAAGGTTTGTGTATATGAGCATTTGAATAAATCTGTAAAAGAGTATCTATGTATCTATCTATCTATGTTCTTATTTGAAGAAACTCTGCAGTACACTCTGCACGCAGGCCCAGTAAGAACCAGAACCAGTAAAACTGGGGCCAGTAGATACAGTCTTCCAGCATTACAGCGGTTCTGTTTTTCCTGCTTAGCCCACTCACTTCCACAAGATTACCTGTAAAATCAGTGTGTGCAACGCTGCCACCTGGGGGACACCAGAAAACTGTGTGTGTGTATTTACCCACTCAGTCACACTCCATTGGCCTCACATTCAGTCATTCACACACCTTGGCCTCACATTCACACACATGTACTGTATTCACACCCCTGCTATGTGAGGTGCCACCGGTAACAGTTGGGGTTCAGTATCTTGCTCAAGGTCACTTTGAGGGGGTCAGGCTGAGCAGGGCTCAAACCAGTAAGCCTGTGGTTGCCGAACAGCGTTTCGGTACACCTGTGTACATCTGTCTCTTGATCCAATCTTCATTTGGACCAGATCATTGGAATTTACAATGAGAAACACACCTAACCACACACACACACACACACACACACACAC
>JAGFZM010001048.1:399599-402357 GCA_017657215.1 Limnothrissa miodon | reverse complement strand
GAGAGAGAGAGAGAGAGAGAGAGAGAGAGAGAGAGAGAGAGAGAAATGAACATGTGAGAGAGTCACATTAGGTAATTGGCGGTGAGATCATCACTGGAGTGAAATTATGCTAGTTAATCTCCGCTCAATTAATCAGCGTTCGAGTACTCTTACTGTAGAGTAATTATTTCGCTCTGTGTCAAGCTTACCTCTAAAGAGAGAGAAAGAGAGAGATAGATAAGGAGAGAGAAAGGGAGAGAGAGATGTATATGTCTACTGCATTCTCCCTAAATAGGCTTAGAGTGACATCCACTCCAGAATGATCTCCTTAGCTACAGAGATCCTTAGTTCTGGAATTGCATCTTTTATTTATTCCCCATAAGAATTCATTAAGAGTTGATTTACCCAGCTAATTTATTTGTTAGTGTATTTATTTGTCTATTTCTGGCCCTGCTGCTCCAGCAGACGACCTGTCCCCCAACTCACCTCTGGCCCAGCCAGCCAATCGTCACTGGGACACATGGAGGAGGAGAGAGGGAGATGTGAGAGGGAGAGAGAGCCATCTGGCCAATCGTTTGTTGACATGTTCTGACAAAATGCCTGGCGAACAGCGAGAGATGAATGTGGAGTTTAGGCGTGTGTGGAGTTGGGTGATGGAGGCAGGGTGGGATGGGATGCGATGTGTGTGTGTGTGTGTGTGTGTGTGTGTGTGTGTGTGTGTCCTCAAGTGCATGACCCTATGTCTATATGTACTTCTTTTATGTGCCTCTGCTCACCTCTAGTACTCTAGCAAACATTTCCCAACATGACATACACACACAGACACACACACTCACGCACACACATACACATGCACTTCTGGAGAAGCTGAAACACTCTGCCAGATGCCTGTCTCACATGCAAGGGAGCGTAAACAACAAGGAGTTAGGGTACATGTCCGTGTTGTTGGGCAGCGTCGCTCTGCTGTCACGGTTCACTGAAGCAGCGGCAGCAACAGCAGTGCTAGCTCTAGCCGCGGCAGCACTAACAGACACTAAGGAACACATGCAGCTGGCCCGAGTACGTGCTCGCAAACCAGGTCAAGCACTCCCACTCCAACCCCTCCATTATCCTCACACTTCAATCACCATGCTTACACTTCTTAGTTTTCTGCAAGTTACTAAATCATTACCATACAATTACAATCTCTGGACCAGTAATTGACCCGCCGTCAATAATATCTGGCCCACCAGATGAGGTTGATTAAAATAAACATTTATAATATTTGCTGTCAAAAACGACAATCCAACACTATCACTATCCCTTCCTTAATAACGTCTGTCAGTAGCCTGTTGTGAGAATCCATGCTGCGTTGAGGGACACATTTGTAACTTTTTGCTGCGCTGTAAGTGCCCAGGATCTTGCAGCTCTGTGTATATCCAGCCGCCAGCGCTTCAATTAAATTAAACTAAATTCAGTTCAGTTTTATTTGTATAGTGTATTTTACAAAAGACTGAGGAGGTCTCATACCACTTAACAAAGAGCACCAATTAGCAAGTGCATAAGTTTTTTGGCCATGCGTCATCTCGTCGTGCCTTCCCATATAGGATGAGATGGATGTTCATAAATTCAGGTAGGCTGAACGCAGACCTTTCCTTCCACTCTTCTTTGTATGTCCTACATTCGCTAACAACTTTTCTTTTCGTTGTTTTGGACATTTTTGCTTCGCTAGCTAAGAATCTTGAGTGTTTCACGCATCCAAACAGAAACAACATCAGGATGTTATGCGAGAATTAGCAACTTTACTAATGAATAGCCAAATCATTAAGCCTATCTGTTGAATGACGGATGACAGGAGCTGCAGCAGTCATTTTAAATGAATGTAAATTATTTTTTTAAGAAATGGAGTAGCATATAGGCCTATGATATAATAAAGTAGGAAAGCATGGTTTGCCTGGCGATTTAACTGTCAAAAAAAAAATTAAAATGGCCCGGGTCCAAGCTTCTTTGCCGACCCCTGCTCTAGACTGTGCCATTTGCTTTAGCAGCTCTCGCTAGCTCCAGTTGTTAGCTGTTTTGGCCTCTCAGAGATGTGTACAACTTACCTTAACGGTGGGTTTTGCTGTAGGCCAAACAACTGTGGAGTTCACTGGCAGTTCTAAGAATGGAGAGAGGATGAGGATGTTTTGGTTGTGTGACCTCATGGACAGGATTATTTAGACTTAGGGCTTCATAGACATGATTCCTTTATATCGGAGCAGCACAATGGCTTCTATCCCTAACTCAAGGCTTCATAGACATAACTGAAAGCCTCTGCCTGTACTACTGGTTTCTTTCTGCTTTTCTTCTTCATTGACACTGCAGACAGTCCTTTTTTGCAGTTTCAGTTCAGTCACCCCCCCCCCCCCCCCCCCAATATAGTAAACTCACACACATACACCTTAATTTTAAGTTAAAGTTAATTTAAAGTATTTCTGACAAGTCTGTTAGCAAGACAAATGTTATTCCTCTTCATTTTTGGCAGTGCTAGTCGTGACTTGAGCACGGCACTGTCAACACATTGCTTCTCATTCATCGGAGATAGTACACACACAGAAATTAATTTAAAATTTAAAAATTCCAATTCGAATGAACTTCTCCTAACAATTTGATGTTTGGAGCCAATTAACCGTAAGGCAGTCTTTGAATAATGAGGGGGCTGTTTTCTCCTCTTCTGGGAAGCGATGGCATTTAGTCCTTCCAACAATCCAGTCAGATTTGCGTCTCAAATTTAAACCATGTGAATATTCCCTCCAAACCC
>JAGFZM010001048.1:392099-397099 GCA_017657215.1 Limnothrissa miodon | reverse complement strand
GGGAGGAAAAAAAGGTCATTCCGTCGGTCTCTATTTCAAATTCAGCCGAGTTCATTTTCTCCTTTTGAAACCCCGCCGCTTAAATCAATGCGCCACTTTTGCAAGACTTAATGAGTAAGTGGGTTTATGTATTTGGTGTAATATGTTTAGCATAAAGTCTCCATAATATCTTCGCATGCTGTTCACTCATCCGTCTCTGCTCATTTTCACCTTCTTCTTTTTTTATTTGGTCTTTGTAGTACTGAAAAAATAGGCATCAATATAAAAAGCTTAGATAAAACACAGGCCAGCCAGCACAGGTTTGCAAACAGTCAATAGAATGTTTGAAAATCTATGGGTTGCGCACACACGCGCGCACACACACACACACACTGAGACACACAGACGTGCACTCGAAGCCGACACACACCCACACACACACACACAAACATCTGTGCGGTGCTCTTTTTGTTGTTTTGTACCTAGGAAGATGCAGTTGTTAAGGCAGGCATTGTGAGAGGCAGAATAGAGATGAAAGGTGTGTGTCTCTGTGTGTGTGTGTGTGTGTGTGTGTGTGTGTGTGAGAGAGAGAGAGACAGAGAGAGAGTGGCCCCTGGGGGGTTGCCGGACAGCCTTGACAGGCCTCTCAGCATCGCTCTGTGAAGCCGGTCAGGGGGAATGATTGAGGCGGCGCGGCTAGCGGACAAGCTCCAAGTGGGAGTCAGGGCGAGGGAGAGCTCATGAGCGTGAGTGGGCGAGCGAGGCCAAACACCTGGCCCTCCAGAGGCCAAGCTCTCTCCACTCCACCCAGCACCTGTGATGGCTTCATCGCGGGGGCCGACCCAGAGAGGAGAGAGTTTTGGAAAACTCTTTTCCAATAGGCATATTTAGAGCAGAGAAGTTGTGTAACTGACAGATATCCGATTGTGGATAACTTTACCTGTTTTTGTTAGTTGAGTGCTAACACCCAGTTGCAAAACATCCTGCGTGGCTGCTTACTACTTGCATGTTGTCTCTATATTGAACTGTTTATGTAATAGCTAGCATCCTTCATTGCCATCCTACAGTACAGGAGTTCACAAGCGACATGAGTAAGCGGAATTAACTGTGGCTCAGCAAAGTTAATGGAGGAGGCATGCGTGGAGTCTTTTGTTTGGTTTTAAACGGATACTGGAACCCTTGACTGCTTGCTCTTGATTACTCATCTGTCATTATTTGCTGCGAAATGCCTTGATTTCTGGCACTACTGCTTGTGTGGAGTGTTCTACCTCAAAGTAGCTTTAATCTGCTAATGGTTTTAAGGCATTACACTGCTCCCATACATCACCACCCTAAAACGATGCCAGTCAGTCATTGAGAATTAGCGACCCCCCCCCCCCCCTCCCCCTGCCATGCATTGCAGTTCACTGTTGAGCAGGCTGTTTTGTCTTCTTATTGTAGGCCTGCCTCAGGACATCAGGAGAATGGTTAGTTAGCATTGTTGCTATGATACCACCCACAAGCTCCCTGTGAGGCAAGTCCAGAAGGCATTCTAAATAAAAGAAGAGAACTGTTCTTCTGCCACTGTGTTCACTGTCAGAAACCCCTCCAATGGCTCTGTCTCCACTCCCTCGCTTTCCTGTCCACTGTCCTCCCTTCATCACATCTGCCCTCTCTCAGGTAGACTGTCTCAAACAGGAAGTGATGTCAGGGGAGTGCTTCCCCTCAATTTTTTTAGGAACTAGACCTCAGAGGTGCTTTGCTGTAATGCTATTATGGGATATGTTGTTGTTCGTTGCTAGTGTGGACATTTTGGTCTGGTTTTGCTGTGTTAGAGCATGATTAAAAATAAACATTATTACTAAGGATTAGAGAAATGAGTGAGATTTGAACTATTTTCTAAATGAAGGGGCTAGCTGCTTCTAAATAGCTGCAGTCTCATTTCTATGAAGATATTGAGATATCAGATTGTTTTTCCAATCTGTCTTGTTTTTTCTCCAATCTGTCCTTTTTTCCTTTTTTCCCCCTTTGGTCCTTTAAAAACCAGCATTTTCTTTTGAAATGTGCCTGTGCTCATGTGTGTGTTGGAAAGCACTATCATGTCAAACATCTCGCATAGTTCATCTGAACAGCTCTCATTACTGAGATCTACTCATTGCTGATATTTAGAGAGTATGTGGTACACATATGCACACACACACACACTAAAACACTCACACATATGCTCACACAAACACACACACACACACACTCACTCACTCACTCACTCACACACACACACACACACACACACACACACACCATGTCCATGCATTGCAAAGAAACAGTACCACATGTCATTCAAACAAACCAGTGATTCCTATTTTATTCTTTCTTTGCAGGAGAAAAAGAACATTAAAAGTAAGCCCTGATTAAAACTGGTTCTTCTGTTTATGGAAAGGCAGCATGCTTCCTTAGACTTTATGCACTCACCACCCCCCTCTCTCTCTCTCTCTCTCTCTCACTCTCTCTCTCTCTCACTCTTTCTCTGTTCACTCCATTTATTCTGTATCTCTCTCTCTCCTTCTCTTGCTTGAGTCATTCCACTGTTCCAGTCTAACATCCAGTCCACTAGATGCCTGACGGGCTCTTAGCGCAGCAGGGTGGGATTAGCCTGGAGGTGGGATGGGGATCTGTCTGCTTCTGTACACGCTTCCATTTGCTCTTGTTTTCCTTATGTTTCTCTTATTGTTACTTTTCCTTTGACTGCACTAACCGTAGCAAAGAGGTTATGACCATTGCACTTTCCTCTCTCCTCTCCATCTGCCCATGTGCTTCGTTGGTCTTTTGTGGAACGCCAGTGTGCTTTTGTGGAGCCGTTTTATAGAAATACAAATATGGAGCGAGAGGCGTTTAGTTAGTCGATTCATTGGTGTTGTTTTTAATGGAGTGTTTTTGCTGTTGGCAGGACTCCACAGTATGTCTGAAGATGTGTAAACAATAAACATCAGGCACTAGTGGTATAGAATTGATATCTGATAATGAACATATCTAGTTGCAAGCAACAAAAATACACATCATGGTGATTAGAAAGAATGCAAACATAATTTTTGGAGTTCTATTTGAACAGAGAACTCAAAATTAGCTGCGAGAAGAATTCAAGGCCAAAGTCTCTGTTTGTAAAACAGGGCAGAGACAAACAAAATTTAGACTGCATCTGCTAAGGCGGCGTAAACAATTGCCTCGTAGGATTGTTACTTGCACCAATCTGAGACTAGACAGCACGTGCCATAAATGAGGAGAAACACAATCAATGGAATAATGCAGGATGAGATGCACAGTGCACAGTATACAGGTTAACATTATTTAACCAATTTAGTGTAGGATAGAAGCACACACTTTACAAGCATTTTACAAGAAGGCTAATGTAGATCACAACAATATCAGCAATATACACACACAGACACACTCACACATTTGCCCCCACAGTATGAAGCATGCTTTTTTTATCAGTGACTCACATCACTGTTATTCATTTCAAGTGGTGTTTTCTTTCTTTAATATCGTTTTTCAATTTATTCCTTTTAAGTTTGCTTGTGTGGTATGTGTTCAGCATGGAGCCCTCACAATATTACAGGTGCAATGTAATATTTGGATTTCATTCCCGAGAAAAGCAGACTGAAACCATAGCGACAGAGCAGCACTTAAGATGCTCTCTATACAATAGTTCCCTCTGATGTGACCTGCAGCATTGTTGACCCACATCGAGGTGCATTTCATTTACGAGCGAAGCAACTTTGCTCCAACATCATTGATTGGCTGCTTCACTTCCATGAAACACATACCACCTGCAGAATGAGATTTTTGGTGGATTATATTCTATCCTTTATCTATCTCAAGAGGAAGTCAAAAACTTTTATCAAAGTCTTTTTTGTCTTTTCTCTCTGTCTTTGCCACAGACAATCGGCCCCTGCCTGATGTAGCCATGACCGGCAAGTGCACCCGCGAATGTGACGAGTACGGCCACTCCGACGCTTGCTGGATGCCCGTGCGCACGTCTCCCGAGCGCCGGCCCAAGCAGCCGCAGGTCCCCAGCAGCCAGCAGCCCCCCAAGCTCTCCACCTTCATGACCTCCAGCAGCAGCAGTGGCGGGGGGCCCTCGGGTGAGCAGGCGGCCAACCCGGACTCTCCGCTGGCGGTGGCCAACGGCGACGCGGCGGGGGTGGCGATGGGGGCGGTGGGACCCCACCACCACCACCACCACCACCACCACCAGCAGCTGCTGGGCGACCGCAACCGGAACCTGCTCAACAAAAAGATGTCCGCCTCGCCCTCGTCCTCGTCCTACGACGCCTTCGCCACCGCCAGCTACGCCGCCGGCCCCCCCGAGGACCCCGGCCGCCCCTCCGAGGACATCCCGATGACCCAGACGGGAGACTACAAGCCCGCGTCCTGCGGGACGCTCACCCGCCGAGAGGTCTACCTGTGACGGCCGCACCTGTCGCCAATCACCAATCAAAACTCAGAAGAACACAAACAACACAAACAAGAAAGAAAAAATGACAAAAACATAATGTACTGGTACCAGTAACACCTGTCCTACCATCAACACACACACACACACACATAGAGAAATACATCTAACACACACATTTGTCTAATACACACATACACACACACACGTATCCCACTCTCACAGACAATAGTCACCTTTTTCAGACTCTCATTTTAGAGCCCAAACGAACATCGTCAACCTCAACTTGCTATGCTAAAGGATGAGAGAAAGAGAGAGGGAGAGAGAGGGAGACAGGGATGCTGAAAACAACACTCCGAAGCCGATCATACTCATTTTTCTCACCAAAAAACTTATTTTGCTCCTCATCCGAAACGGCTAACTCACACTTTTGGAAATCAAGACACGTTGAGTGGGAGAAAATGGGTGACAGCGGAGGGATCAACGGACGGAGGTGGGGACGGGGCTGATGGCGAGCCAATCAGGTCTTTTTGCTGCTGGCGATTTCGGGCCTCTCAAAAAACTCTTCTTTAGATGACTGATTACCCCC
>JAGFZM010001048.1:357146-384760 GCA_017657215.1 Limnothrissa miodon | reverse complement strand
GAGAGAGAGAGAGAGAGAGAGAGAGAGAGAGAGAGAGACTGGCAAGGGGAAGAGAAAGAGAAAGTAAGAGAGACAGGAAGGGAAAGAGAGAGATGCCTCTGTCATTCAAGTTTAAATGCTTGAATTTAATATCAAAGCAGGGTCACAGGTACAGTAGGACTGCTGGTTGGTTTGTGTTCGGCCGCAGCGTGTCACGACAGTGGGCCTAAATCCTATTAGGTTCGGTCACTCCATCCTGCCCCTAACTCATGGGTGTCAGCTCTGTCTCAGCATCCCTACGTTGCCTGGCAACCACACTCACCAATAAGATCTGTCATTTTACACCCATGGAAAAAAAAGAATGAAAAACAAATCTATGAAAAATAAAATAAAAAATGACAATAAATAAATCAAACACTTGGATGTTAATGTAGAAATTGAGGAGCAGTTTGTCATTGTTTATAATAAGTCACTATGCACGGAACTTAGCTTAACATGGCAAATGTACTGAACGCAAGTCCACTTCTATTTATGACTATTTTACATAAGTTAATTTGCTTTTTGTACAGGTCCCTGTAAATAAATTGCTTGTCCTTTTTGTCTCCGCAAATTAAAATATAACATGAGAAAACAATAGTATCTGGGGTTTTTTTGTTGTTGTTGTTGTTTTAACCAAGAAGTCCCCCTGTGCTGTATACATCACTAAACTAACGTTCTGTTGTTCACCTCTCAGACTAGTTTGTCTAGTGCATAGATATTCAGGGATAAGTATGAATGCACACATCTGTGTGTGTGTGTACTGTAATATGCCGGGCTTACCCAAACACATCTGTGCCTCCTGCGTACGGCCGTTGTGCAATTTGAGCTGTGTCACAGTGATGTATAGCTGCATGGTACAGCAGGTAATTAGCGCTGAGATGAAGACCATTCCTCCTCAGGCTAGCTTTAGTCAGCGCTCACTAATGATGTGCGTACAGCCACCTGAGAGAACAACCAACTCACCAACTCTTTTCAACTTTTGCCAGTGACAGTTTGGTTTCTTTGTGTGTGTGAGTGTTTTTAAAGCACCAACAATTACAGTTTTGTTTTCTGAATCTTTTGCTCATAGATTCGTTAAAGCACAGCATTGACAAATATGCACATTCCAACCAACCCTAACTAACACCCCCCTTCCCTCAACCTCCTATTCACAGAAACAGATCCCACATAATTATGTGTACATATTTTAGAAAATAAGAATGATGATTTTTTACAGTTGCCCTCTGTTATTTAGGTTAATGTGAATCTGAGAGATTCACAACGACGTGAAAAATAGGTTAGCAGATGATATTAATATGTTAATCAGATCCCTGATTCTCTCCTAAGTAACAGAAACATGGGCAGCGGGGGGAGGCATGCCTCTGGAAATGTAAATTTGTCCATCTGAAAGGAGAGGGAGGCAGAAGAGGAAGACAAATGAAACTAAATGTGATGTGTAATTAATGTTTAGCAATGCAATGGAAATGAAATGTTGCAGAGATTTTTTGGGCTCCATGAATTAAACAGTGCATGAATATTTAGAATGCCGATGAATTATGCATGAAATCCGGACATGGAATTCTGCGTGTCTTTCCTCGGCGACAACCACTCACAACACAGTTCCCTCCATTCCCAGGGGAAAAAAAGCCATTGCCGTCAAATGCAGCACAATGACATTGGTCATTCCTAGTCACAAGTCGTTATTTTCCTGAATAAAATACCCAGAAAGAGTTTTCAAGCAATACACAGAACTGTGCTGAACAGACATGGAGTCACATCAACCTTGACATCCTGCTCCAGCAATGCACAGCAATGCCCAGAATTGAACTTACACAGAAATGCCCCAAACTGAACTTCCACAGCAATACACAGAATTTTACACACAGAGATCCACAGCAACCTTGACCTTGAATCTCACCCTTTTCTATTGTCTGTTCTTAGCAGATCTATCTATCTATCTATCTATGTTATTGTTTCTATATATTTTAATAAACCATTTACAGATGTGTAAAATCTGTTAAGACTGATGAAATAGCCTTCAGTATAAACAAGGCTTGCATACTCGAATCACACACACACACACACACACACACACACACACAAAGCCAGTCAGTCAGCCAAGGTAAAGCAACAGTGCTGTATGAATGGAAAGTGTATAGGTCAGTCAGTGGGCTGTGTGCAGAAGAAGTTACATAAAAGATAAAAGGATAACTTGTGCGAAAGGAGAGAAAAGAAAACAAACAAAAACTGCATGAGGCGGCAAGCAAAAGAAGCAAATCTTAAAAAAAAAACAGGTTGAAAAGTTGTAAAAGAAAAGAGGAGAGGGCAAGACGAGTAAAGGAAAGTGGAGTGTGGAGAGAGAAAGACAGAGCAGAAAGAGTTTATGGGTCAATAGTTTGCGCACGGCACAGAGTGGAGGGCAATTAATAATGCCATTGATCAGCTTTCATGGAGCGCTGCATGCAGGATGGTCTTTTAAGATGAACTATTCGCTCCCATTTAACCCCCAATGCCTCTGATCAAGGGCAGTTTAATGCACCTAACAAACCCCGAACCCCATGCTCGAAATCAGGCGCAGTTACGCGCAGTGTAAAAACACACTCTTAATTTCCCTGCTTTTGGGCTTGTCTACACTATTTGGATGCCCAACATCAAAGGTCAAATCCCAGAATTGTCTGGCAGTTCTTTGCGAAATTGATTCCGTTTCCATAGCTTCAGGAGAGGCCAATCAAACACTTGGAAGATGACGGTGAGGTTGAGGGAATGGCTAATCGTGTCCATAAGAATACCTCTGCAATAACTCTCATTTCATTGTGCTCATAGAAGGTTTATCACTCTCTGCTTGGGCGAGAGGTCCTCAAGATGATGTTGTTATTGATGCTGGTGTTACGCATGGTCATAAACCTGAAAGCTGGGAGACTCATACACACACACACACACACACACAAATATGAGCCTTAGTCCAAGCAGCTCCAAGTGGACAGTGTTAAAGCCAGCAGCGAACATTAGTCCGACCTATCGCACCTCACCTGTGTGTGCCATTTACATTGCAACCAGGTGACAAGCACGAACGGTAACAGCTGTTTCGCTTCCCACCTGCCTCACACCCCCACACCCATCCACCCTCTCTAATGTCTACTGCCACCTCCACCTTGTCATGGCAGTCACGGTGAGGCCCATATGACAGGGCCAGGGCGATCCAATCCCAGGCCCTTGCTGACCCATTCATCATTTCCTGACTGACCCACGGGGATGACAAGCAGCACTACACTACAATGTAGGTGGAGTGAGGAGGAGAGGAGGAGGAGGAGAGGATGGGGGGAGGAGGAGGAGGAAGGGGAGAGAGGAGGACAGCAAGGCGTGAATGGCGCACACAGTGGTGTGCGGGGGCCAAGGAGGTCACTGCCTATTACTGGTAAGGACCTGAACCTGTAGACTGGTAGGCTTAGCTGCCCCCAAAGCAGCTGCCGCCAGTAAAGCAACACAACTAGGTATAGCTGATGTGGAATAGGAACAAATTAGCTTTTAAAATGAGATACAGAGAAGACAGAGAGAGACAGAAAGAGAGAGAGAGAGAGAGAGAGAGAGAGAGAGAGAGAGAGAGAGAGAGAGAGAGGGAGAGAGAGAGATTAACAGAAGGCACTAAATGGAATGGGGGAGGCGATGAAAAGAAAGTACTAAATCATGATTTCTGAGACAATCACAGTACAATAGTTAAAAGTGTAGATGTGGCAAAGAGAAAAGGGATAGAAAAATAACAAATGAATGGGGAAGCAGGTAGAAAATCAAAAAGACAGGAGTACAGCAAAGGGGAGGAGAAGTTGTGTGAGTGTGGCCGCTCGACGCTGGCTTTGGCAGCTAAAATAGTGCTGCATCTACCCCCTCACAGCCGGCAGCTTCCTTAGCACTTGTCTTCTTTTCACTTCCATCCCTCTCTATATATTAGAGAGAGAGAGAGAGAGAGAGAGAGAGAGAGAGAGAGAGCTTTTTGTTAAGGTTTTTAAAGGCTTTTTTCTCGTCCTCGCTTATAATGGGGGAGCAAGTGGCTGGCTAGCCAGCCGGCGCCATACAACACCCCCACCCTCCCATACAAAAAAAAGAAAAAAGAAACAGACAGATTAGCTCTCCCCTGTGACACCCTGAGCTCTGCATTAGCGCTAGATGTGATAAGACTCTCAAGGAGACAATACAAACCTGAAGTGTGTGTGTGTGTGTGTGTGTTGGGGGATTGGTCACCAGGGTAGGGTAGTGCAGTTTGCTACGGAGAGTCATAATGATAAGACCATAGAAACTTTATACGTCTGAAAGGGGCTGGTTGATAGAGTTCAGTTTGTTCCCGTGAGCACTTTTAAGGCGCGTGCTTCCACTTGCTAAGTTGTGCAGCAGTGGAAACTGCATGCAAAAGTCTTTGAGTGTGTGTATGAGTGTAACCTACGGCCCTGTGAAAATTCTCAGTCTCCTTTCCTTCGTCGCTATTGTCCATTTTTCAACGGGGACATGGTCGATAGAGTGCTCTCCAAGCCGTGTCAAGAGTTGTGTCTCAGAAGTCTGCTTGAAAGATTTTTATAATTATACCCTAATTACCATCCACCTGTTTAATTACCTATCGATTGCCAGGAGTGTGTAAGGGCTCCATCTGAGCGTATGGATAAGGCAGACACGTTTGACTGTGACGCACCGAGAAAGCAAGTCACCCAAGAAGCAATGTTTTAGTTCAGCCACATGGATGAGGGTTCGGCTAATACTGTAACTGACTTGTTGACATCCACAAGATCTCACTCAGATAAAAAAAGGGCCAGTTACAAAAAAGAAAGAAAGAAAAAAAATCCTAGACAATCCTGATTACATGAACCAGTCGAATCAGATTTAAAGGTGAGGCTAGTGATTTTATGTGGTTGTAAATACAAAACACTTGTTATAATAGACAAAAAACAAAAGTGTCTGCTTAGTAATAAAATAAGAAACAAACAAATAAACGTAAACAACTTATAAACAAATGACTCACATCCCCTATGAATGATAAATAGACTGCATTTATGTTCCAGTCCTGTCTTCATATTCACATCCACACACCACACAGTAGTGGAGGTGACCATGGAGTGTGTGCCAACATGTTCACCAGAAACAGTTTGGGGTTGAGTGTCAAGGATTAGAGAGGACACCTCCACAACCTATGCCACCATCAAAGGATGCCCAAGGGCGGAGGAACACAGGATGACTTTGGTGACGCCTAACTGATCCTCACAGTGAACAGTAGCCAGAGGATTCTGTGTCAATGCAAAGTAGTGTGGAGCATCAGCAGGGAATGGACACTATTTCATAGTAATGTCTATAGAAGCTTCCTAGGGCTGCTCATGGCATGGAACCAATGTGATATATTAGAATTTGAACTTAAATGAAAGAAACTTCATAATTCTTTTCAAAATTTAAATTGAAAAAGTGAAATATTGAGCTGAATAACATTCAGAAATGACACCCATAGTTTCTGAGTTATTTCCAATCAGACTTGGTGGAATAGAGTCCTTGTTCAACATGGCATATTTAATATTAAACAGAAATATTTAATGTTCCTTTGATTAATTCAGCCCAAGAGTTTGGTGGTACATAACTTCAGTTTCCTCATTAGTACCCTAATGGCCAAATTGCCTATTGGAATATTTTCACTGTACATTTTAGAAGACTTAATATTTAACCTTTTTATTATAGTCATATTTAGTATGTATATTTTAAAGCATCATAGTTCATTTTTCACCCACCTCTTGGATGTTTACAGTATTGCACATTAGTTTCCAGTACATCAGATATGGGATATTTTCTGATGCTTTGTATGTGATGCAATAACTGGATGTTAAACTTAGGAGTTCGAATGGGTTTCTCTGGTACGAGCTGGACAGTTGACTGATTTCAGTGACATTTTACCAGAGTTATTTCTTGATAAGTGTGTTGCTTTGGTGTTTGGAAGACACTAAAATATTAATAATATTAAAGTTAATATTCTTCGGTTTGTTTCATAGAGTTTGATATTTTAACCCTTATGCTTTCTCTCTCTCTCTCTCTCACTCTCTCTCTCTCACACACACACACACATTTTCTCTCACAGCAACAAGGGTTGCTAGGGACTGCCATTATTATCCTTTTATTATCCATTTTTTACCGTTTTATTAGGCATAACTCGCCTTTTAATGTGATATGTGTTATGTTTTTTTTATTTAAATTAAATTACTTATGCACAGAGTAATATTTTAGATACTTTGAAAACATTAGCTGTCCTTCTATTCTCCATACAGTGTGTTTCTGGCACAAAATCCTTTACATTATAACTCTCCACAGAGATACATTTACTTAATGGCAGGTGCTGGGTACTTTCTATTAACTTTAAGACTATTGGCTCTGGCTCCTATTACTGTTAATTGATCAGTTGCTATCTCTGGTTTCAGAATCCAAAGCTTTAGAAGAGCTGCCTGACACACTGTATTTTTTTTTTTTTTTAATCTATACACGTGTCCCTCTCTTTGTTGGTTTGGATGAAGGTGCTTTCAAAAGGTTCATCCACCATATCTCTAAAGAGACATTCCAAAGTATATGCATTATCAGACTAGATGCCGGAAGGGACAATCATACGCGGAGGCTAACAACCTGGGCTTATGCATTTTTCAGTTCTTCTGTGTAAAACCTGGATGTTAATACTGTATGCGCACATTATTTTCCATAAGGGAAAGAGTGGATGTGAGTGTCTTACTGTAGTGCTGATCAGCTGAGTTTTACTTCCTGACACTGTTAAGCCACACTAATGGACCAGATGGACTCATTTCACCTCATTGGAAATGCTCTTTAGATTCCCATTGCTCTCTAGTTTTACTGAGCACACATACTTAGCCTCGCTATTAAGGTTCTCAACTGATGGGGTCGGGGTTTCCATAGATACAGACAAAATTTTTCTTCAATGTTTATTATTTTCTCTCTCAGCAAATTGGGCAGTGTAAATGTAAATGTTATATATGAGTATAACCTATGTAAAGGTACACTGACCAGTTTAGTGTGCTTTTGGGAAGAGATATATGTTTTTATACAAACACTCATCTCAGGACCACCGTAAGGATTATCCCAATTTGCATTTCTTGTGGGGAAGACAGAGCGACAGACACAAAAAAAAGAGTGAAAGAACTCATTGGCTCATTAGAACCGATGTGAACGTTTATCCATTAGACCAACTACTCTAATCGGGTTTGTCTCCGTCTGTCAATCCGCTAATCAGATTGGGATTAAGCCATCAATGCTAATGCTAGCTCCTCTTTAATCCCATCAGTCCACTTTGGTGCGGACCACCTGTAAGACTCAGGGTTTGGGTGTGTGTGTTGGGTGGGGGTGCGGGGATTAACGTTCCTGACACAGTGTCAATATTAAGTCAAAGTGAAGGTCCAGCCGCAAGCGCTGCACATTTAAACATTTAATAAAGTCAGTAGTGCATCCACCAATCCATCAATCAATCAAGCAACCCACCAATCAATCAATAAAGCTGTCAATTAAACTGTGTTAAGTGATGAGTGACCATCTAATCAATGATGACTGTACTGTAGATCTTTAAAGTTTCTTCGCCTCATCCACACATTGGCAGACACTCTCCAAACACACACACACACACACACACACACACACACACATATTAGCCTCCCTATCAGCAGCCCCCTCTCTTCCTCCCCCTTCTACTGTATATGTCTCTTTCTTTCTCTCTGTCACTCTCTCTGTGTATGTTTGTGTAAGGAACTGAAAACAGGAAAACTCTCTAGCCTCTATTGTGTCTGCCTCGGCAACTGCGGAACTGTCATTTCATTTTCTTTCAATTTCTCTGTCTCTCCCCCACCCTCCCTCATTCTCTCTCTCTCTCTCTCTCTCTCTCTCTCTCTCTCTCTCTCTCCCTCTATCTCTCCTGGCGGTGAGGGCTAGGAGGTGCTTTAGCTTTCATAGTGGAGTCTGCGGGGGATCAAATGAGATTGGGCAACATTAAGCTGAAGCCTAGGTCTGGAAAATGATTTGAATGCCACTGCCTACATAAGAGATACACACGCAGGCATGACCTTGTGACTGACTTGACGTGGAGATGATATACTGTGTGTGTGTGTGTGTGTGTGTATGTGTGTGTGTGTGTGTGTGTGTGTGTGTACTGTTTTTGCCATTTCTCATTCACATATTTTCACATTTGCCTTTTTAGTCCACAATTTTTTGATTGTTATCCTCATTTTTTGCCTGTTTCTTTCTTTCTATTGTCTTTACTTATCTTTTCTTTCTTTCAGTCTTTCTTTATTTTTGCAGGCTCCTGCCTTTATTCATTAGATCTTTTACCATATTTCTAGAACTCTTAACTCAGGTGCAAAATGTACATATTAAGTCTTTATACACCTGTTATTATTTGTGGCTTTGTTTGTTTTTGTTTTTCTGTCTGTCTCTCTCTCTTACTCTCTTTCACAAACACACACACACATACACTTGCTCTCTCTCTCTCTTTCTCTCTCTTTCTCGCTCCTCTCTCCCACACACCCACACCCACCCACCCACCCACACACACACACACACACACACACACACACACAAAGAGACCACAGGTGTACCAAACTCGCACTTGCTATAGCTCTACGTGCATGAACCACAAAATAATCTGAGGATGACTTCTGCTTCAACAGTAGCCACTGTGTCTTTCTTATGGAAATGCTGAACTTGGCGTGGACATCTTCCACACTGCCATCCACCTGGCCACTGCGCCCACAACAGCATCATATGTTTACACGTGCCTCATTTCAATAAGAAAGGAAGTCCTTTTGGCTCCGCGGAGAGAGAGATGTACCGCAAGGATGAATAATGCATGTGTGACTTTGCTTCTGTGTGTGTGTGTGTGTGTGTGTGTTTGTGGTTTGTGTGCATCGCTGTGCCCATGCATGCATGTGTGTGTGTGTGTGTGTGTGTTTGTGGTTTGTGTGAATCGCTGTGCCCATGCATGCATGTGTGTGTGTGTGTGTGTGTGATACATGTGTGTGTGTTTATGTGTATCGTTGTGTATGTCTACCCACAAATATATATATATATATATATATATATATATATATATATATTGTGTGTGAGTGTGTGTGTGTATTTTTGAGAGATAGAGAGGACAACACAGTGCAGATAGGTCTATGGGGAACTGTGTCTGTTGTCTCTGGGCTGCTTTCTCTTCAGACCTCTAATTATGTAATTGGATCCAAAGTAAGGATCAATTCATTGGAGTGGCCATGCTCTGGCAGTGTTTGATTGTCTGTGTGTCTGTACAGTGTGTGTACACACACACACACACATGCCCAAACACAGCACGCACACACACAGCCATACATAGACCCACCCCCCCACAACCCACACACAAAAATATATGAGTACACACCTTCATAGTCAATCTAAAACTCAAGCTAATATTCAGAAAATCAGGGACACACACATGTTGTTCTCTCTCTCTCTCTCTCTCTCTCTCTTTGGCTGTGCGGTCGGATCAACGTTGGGTGTCATTTGGCTATTCTTTTTCCCATTTAGTATTTTAGCTGTGAATCTGAGATCCTGCGGTTGAGAGTTAGGCTAGTTTACTTTGCCTTGTGCTAATTGACGTAACAGGGCCAATGACCAGACACAGTTAGCGTTTTTGTTCGTGAACAAGTAGGCCTTAGTGGCCTGTGTGTGCTAGCCTTCATCCTACTCACCACATGCATGGCGAGGACGTACAGTATTGGCATGGAAAACCAACCAAAAGTAGTGTAGAGAAGAGTTAGATTGAGTAGAGTCGAGTAGAGTAGTGTAGAGTTGTCAAGTAGAGTTGAGTAGTGAAGTCAAGTCAAGTCAAGTCAAGTCGAGAGTCGTGTAAAATCGAGTAGAGTCCAGTCCATTGAGGCAGAGCTGAGTAAGTTTAAATAGAGTCTAGTATGATATAATTCAGTGCATTTCTGACATAATTCTTTATGACACACATGTACACACACACATGTGCGCACACACACACACATTAAATGTATGTACAGCAGCACTTCCACAGTGAGATGCAGTGGAGTCCCAATAAGTGCAAGTGCAAGTGCAGCACAGGACGAACCACTCTCAATTTTTAATGTGTCAACTTCCTGCCCACTAAGTGTGAGTTTGTATGTATGTGCTTTTTGTGTTTACATGCAAGTGTGTGTGTGTATGTGTGTGTATATATACAGTATATATATGTTTTTGTGAGTGTGTACTATGAGCAGGTGTGTGTGTTTCTCTGTGTGTGTGTGTGTGTGTGCGTGTGTGTTCATGTGTGTATGGTGTTTGCATCTCTCTGCGACCCATGAAATATGAATCACTGCCTTCTCGGTAGTGTGTGTTTTTGGTGCTGCTGTGCCAGTGTGGGAGAGCACAAGATTCTCTCTCTCTCTCTGTCTCCCTCTCTACCTCGTCAAACACTCTGCCTATGTTTCTCTTTCTCTGTCTCCCTCTTTCCTTCTCTCTCTCCTCCCATCTCTCTCTCTCTTTCTATCTCTCCTCCCTTTCCCTCTCTCTCTCTCTTCTCCCTGAGGTCTCTCTGACTCGGCCGCTTGTTTACTTATTCGCCCTCCCACAGGATCCTGGGGTCTGTGGCCCCAGGGGATGGCAGAAGTGTGTGTGTGTGTGTGTGTCCTGCCTGCTGTTCACCTAATAACATACACACAGACACACACACACACACATGCACAGAGGAAGTTTCATAACCAGGTAAATACACACTCAATCACAAACACACACTCACGCAGACACACATGTACACACACATACAAATAGGCTGTTTACAGTACATACTCCCATACTATAGCTGCTCACACACATATACACACGCTCGCACACACACACATGCACAGAGGAAGATGTACACCTTATAACCAGGTAAATACACACTCAAACACAAACACACACACACACACACACACACACGAGGCAGCAAGGCTGGTGTGCACAGAGAAAGCCTAAAGCACGGGCCCTGACACACACACACACACACATGTAGTACAATAGCAGGACTACATGTAGTATGCACTGAGAAAGCCTTTACTGTAGTCCCTGATGCACACACACACACACACACACACATAAACACAGACACACACACACACACATGACACAAAAGCAGGGCTGGTGTGTGCACTACTGTAAGGAAGTCTGTATTGTAGACCTTGGCATGGCAGATTAGGGCCACGGTGAGTGGGAGTGACACCCGGAGGAGTGTGTGGGGAGAGACAGAGAGAGAGTGAGAGAGAAAGAAAGAGAGAGAGAGGACTCCAGCGCTGTCCGTCCCTGCCTGCAGCCATGCACCTGGATTCAGGTGTTCTGTCAGCACCACTTGCACCACTCTCTTAGATGGCCGAGGAAGACGGACGCACTTCGCCCCCGCATGACTGCACTCCGTCACCGGGAGGGGAATGAGACAAAGATGAAATACACACGCGCACACACACACACACACAACACACACAACACTGACTGGCATTGCAAGACAACTGACCCCTTTGTAGTCAACCTGCATCGCTGTCAAACCATCCAATGGCAGGGGACTGAAAAGAAATGGGCCCACGCAGCAGAACTGACCTGGCGTCTCAGCGAAATGTTTGTCTTTTTTTATTTGTGTTTGTTTGTTTGTGTGTTTGTTTATTTGAGTTGGTCTGGTGGGTGAGCTACTCCAGCTCCTCAGTCTGCAAGAGCCTGCGGGGCAGGCTGTTTAAACCCAACCTGTGGCGGAATACGTCTTAGCAAACTATCCTTCTTGTCACTCCGTTCGCCTCCTCGTCCTACTCTCCTGTCAATCAGTCCATGAGAACCCCCCACCCACCCCCCCACACACACACAAACACACACCACCCTCCCCATAAGCTCTGAGATGGGAAAAACGATTGGGTGGGTGGGTTGGGGTGGGGATGCTCATTGGGGGTTGAGATTTGGTGAGATTGACAACCTGACCTCCACCCACCAGCCCCCCGGTGTGTGAATATACATGTGTGTGTGTGTGTGTGTGTGTGTGTGTTTGCGCACGCCCCGGCATGAGCAACAGTGACAGCTCGCACTGCATGTCAACACGTGTCGGAATTAAGGAGGCACAACAGCAGCCATTGTTTGGCCAGAGGGGACAGGGAGAGAAAAAAGTCAGTGTGTGTGTGTGTGTGTGTGTGTGTGTTTGTGTACAGGATTCCTCAGTGTACACCAGCTTGCTTATTGTGTCGGGTATGCCTGTGTGTGTGTGTGTGTGTCTCAAATGTCTGTAGCTCCAGCATCTGCCTAATAACAGTTAGTCAGTGGAGAGTAAACAACATATAGTGGCATGTGCATTATCGGAGAGGCAAGCCCTCCTGTACAAAACAGCAAAAACAGAGAAGAAAATGTATCTGCCTTGGCTGACAGCAGAACTAAATGATATGACTACCTGCATTGTTATCTGAAAGCCAGTTTTATTTGACAGTGTTTGCCTCTGCTGAGCACAGTAGATGCACTAGTACCAGTTTTGTTTCTGGTGATCAGCAGAACGGCTGCTTATTTGAATGCATTCTTTTCTTGCTGTCTGTGTTTGCCAGTGTTCAATAAAACAATAAAAATACAGCTGGATGTGAATACATTACTGTTGGGGGCCAAGTCACTAATGTGGGTTTGTACTGTGGTCAATGGATTTCAATAGGACAGCAACAGTAGATAACAAGTAAAAAGTCAAATAGAGAGATACATAGACAGATATTCATGTGCAATACATATTCATATTCACTACTCCCAAGTCCTCACATGGAGTTTTAAACTACCGCTAACTTAACTGGACCTGTGGGGGCTGGTCTTAACATTACATTTCTACAGACTTGCAATAGAATGGCAATGTGTCTGTGTGTGTGAGAGAGAGAGACAGAGAGAGAGAAAGAAAGAGAGGCCCTCACAGACAATTCAGTAAAGAAAAAGAGTGGAAAATAAAATTTCAAACTCCGTATGGGTCTCCCTCCACTTCGGGCCCTGGTAACTCAGTTCCCTTTTTCCCCCCCACTATGACACCCCTAAAGGGGACATGTGTGTGTGTGTGTGTGTGTGTGTGTGTGTTTGCATGTACAAATGTCAACAGTAAGCAGGCATATCAGTGTCTGTCATTCCCGCTCAGACTTAAAGGTGTGTCCATCTCCACACAGACATGTGTGATGAGCCTTTAAGGTCGGCTCTCCATCCCCCTAGATTACCCCCCACTGACTCTATCGGCCTGAGTGCCCCCTAACTATGCACTGAGTGAATACTTGCACTGAATATGGAAAAGGAATTACAACAACAATATTATTATTATTATTATTGTTGTTGTTGTTGTTGCTGCTGAAATACAGACTTGAGTGTACTGTACCTCTGGCTAGTCATCTTGTTTGCCAGTTGGAAACGTTTGAGTTACCTTAGAGAAATCCTATTTGTAAAAGATTTTGCCTGTCCACTTTGTCCATCATTGATCCTCTGACACAGTTCTTTGTTGCGAGTTTGAACAAAAAAAACGTTATTTGATAGGTGAACAAAGCACTACACAGGCACAGTTGACAGTAAAACTTCACTTCAAGATGACAGAACATTTGAAATCGTTTTGTACATCACTCATAGGAATGAATGGGAAAATCAGCAAAGGTTTCAAAACATAGCGACAGCTGAACCTGGTCCATGGGCTTGCTTTGTCTGGTCTGGTCCCCCTTGTGGTCCGGTATCTAGAGGAATTACTCAGGTGACCCAGGTGTAGAACAAAGCCCTTGATGTGAACAGGTGGAATATGTGAACAAACAAGAAATAACTTAAAACACACACACACACACAGACACTTGTTCATGTCCAGCTTTAATTGGCCCGTGTGCCTGTGCGAGTTAAATGCCCTGATGATAATTAGTGCATTTGGTATTCATGGCACGCTACCCCCCCTCACCAATACCACCCACTACCCCAAACCCTCTATCGTTCTCTCACTCTCTTTCTCGCTCTCTCTCACTCTCTTGCCTGCTCCCTGTTCTGTCTCTTTTGACTTTTATGTTTTCAATTAGAGCCTCATCCCCACAACTCCCATCCTCTAACACACAGACTCATCTAGGACATGCTCTCCAAAGTCTCTTAAATATCTTTGATAGTTGAGGAAAAAAAAGGAAACCTCCACCCACCCCCTTTTCCCCACTTTAAAACAAGAAGCCCACGGGTGAGTATTTTCAATCTATGGCTTTCTCTCCTTTTTAACAAGCCAATGCCGAAGCAAAGCAAATGCAGCCTGCATTCTGAGCAGTTTAGTGCCACTGAAATATGTAACAGCTAATGACCACCCCCCACAATGCACACACACACACACACACACACACACGAACACACACACACGGCATGGCATGTTTTAGCTTGCTGTATGTCATGTCTGATTGTCTTGGTGTAATTTTGCGTTTATAAGCAGTTGTTGTTGTTTTAGTTATTTGGCAATTCACTGTTTTTATTTATTTAAAAATAAAATCTTGAAAGAACCCAACACATGACTGACCAGCCCCACCCACCCCAACCCAACCTCAAGTCATTTGACCCAGTGATTCAAAACATAAATAAAACAACAGAAATGAAAAAAAAGAAAGAAACAAAGACAAAAAAAAGCATGTGTGACATTTTATAGTACATGACTAGCAACCACCTTTGCCCTCCTGTCCCACATTTGTATTGTTTTTCATGTTCGTGGTCAATTACAGTTGCAGTTTTTGGTTCAATGGTGCGCTCATCGAAACCTATTGTAGGCTGTTAGCATAAACAGAAGTCAAACAAAGTTTTAAAGTATATACTATAAAGTATTTCTAAACTGTAATAGTTAAACTTACAACACAACATTATGACATTATTTAAAACTCTTTCTCATGACTTTCTCAGGCATTGTAATGTTTGCAGTGTTTGTGAGCTTTTGCGATTAGTTTGTAATTTCTGTGTGGCTTGTTTGTGAGGTCTGAAGGGATGCCAATATGTTTTCTTCTTTAGGTCGTGTGATGGTTGAATACGAGCTTGTTTATCAGGTCTGAGATGCTGATGTGTTTACTGCTTTAGGTCTGTGTGATGCTTCAATTCCAGCTTGTTTGTGAGGTCTGAAGAGATGCCGATGTGTTTGCTGCTTTAGGCCTGTGTGATGCTGGAATTCAAGCTGGTTTCTGAGGTGATGCTTGAATGCAGGCTCCTGGCTGGGCCCTCTAATCCCACTGGCATGACTGAGACTGCTGACGGCACCTGTCCGTCACCTCATACATACATCAATAGGGCTGTAAAACAAGAGGAGAGATGGTACGTTCTTTTACGATGCTTGCTTTTATCCATTTGACTGTCTTCCAACTGTCTGCAGTTTTTTTTCTGTTGTGCCTTCCTGGGCTTCCTCCAGGGGGTGGCTTATTGTGACATACTGTGTCTGTATAAGTGTGTGCATGTGTGTGTTGATGATGGTATGTTACTAGACTGCATATTCTTTAAGTTTGTGAAGGGCAAAATAATTCATTGGTGTGCCCTCTTACTATATCTGTGTGTGTATGTTTGTGTTTGTTGTGTTGTGCATTTGTGATTGATTTTTGGGGGTTGCTATGGTGATGCTGCCACACAATGGCCGCCTGTTACCGTCAGCTCCCACTTGTTTTCACCCTTTCTGCTATTTATTATGTTTCTTTCTTGCTTCTTCACCTTTTGTCCCTAGCATTGCAACATGCCTCTTAATGTTGTTACTTTTAGTCTAGTTTTTAGTCAGCCTCCATCTGTTGGGAAAGTTTAGATTTTTGACTTTAGAGTTTTGCATTTTACCTTTTTTTTTTACATTTTATAGCAGAGACTAAGGCCATAGACAGCAGAGACTATAGCAGAGATTATAGCAGAGACTATAGCAGAGACTATATCAGAGACTATAGCAGAGACTATATCAGAGATTAACGCAGAGACTATAGCCATCCTTGGAGCGTATGTGTTCGTAGGCATTGGTGCAGCTATAGTTTGAGTGGGGTAATGCAGAGGGCTACGCTCTAATTACCAGGTTCGTAGGAAGGCGGCCCTGCCGACTCATCGTTTGGGCTGTGCTGTGGTCTCTGATGCAGGCTATGCCCATTCATGGCTGATGCAATCACCATAACCACCGTGGCAAGATGGCTCCGGTACGCAATATCCGTCTGACTTCAAATCAGCTATGGTCTTGGAAAAACGCTGGACACAAACAGGCTAACCCCACTTGGGCCCTAATAACAATATGGACTAATGCCATTTATATACTTTTGCTTTTCTTCTATCTTTCCTTTTACTCTTTTATTGGGTTACAACTACAATGTATGTGATTTCTCTATATGTCTCATGAGTATTTCAATGTATGTACCAAATGAAAATCCTTGATCCTTGATTCCTGATTGATTGTTGTGCTCTCATGTAATGCTGCTGTGTGCAGGGCAGTAATGACGCAGCTGTGTGCGGTCGGTGGGGTCATTTATAATGTGAGAGAGGAAGGGAGAATCAGGGAGGCAGAACGTGTGGAGGAAAAAGACTAGAGAGAGTCCATTGGGCGAAGAAAGCTCCACACAAAGACACGGAGCGCTGCAGACAATGCTTGGCTTTTTTTTTTTTTATAAATACTTTCTCCACGTTTGCTGTCAGTGAATAGTCCAGAAAGTGCATGCACATGTGTGTGTGTGTGCCTGTTTGTGTTTGTGTGTGCAAGTGTTTACGCGTGAGGTAATTAGGATGCGGCCCGGCGAGACACTGGCAGCGGGTTCAATGGGCTGGAGACAAACACACACCCGGGCTGCTGATAAATGGATCACGTGCTTGTCCGCGTCCCCTCAATATAACCTGGGCATTAATTACCACCCGTCGCGCCAGCACACCCATCAATACATGTCTGATTTGGGCCTGAGAGAGAGAGAGAGAGAGAGAGGGATAGAGGAAAATGGAAAGGAAACCACCAGTGACTTTGTTTTTGCTCGTTAGTGCAAATCTTTCTTGGTGCTGTACTCTCTTGCTAGTGTACATGATGACGCTTCAGCACTGCACAGCAAGACATGTTTATGGCTGGTCTGTATATCTAACCTGCTCCCAGGGTACAGAGTCATTAAAATTCCACAGGAAGACATCAGGTCTATTTTAAGAAGGGGAAGAGGGCCGTTATAAGGTGTTCTCAGGTGTGGACTTAATGAGATAAAAGAGAATCGCTATCAGAATCTACATTAGTGGAGACTATTTCTATTCGGAGACATTTACTTTAACACAGCCAAAGCCAGGGACGTGTGTTTAATTATCAAGACTGCCCGCCATGCAAGCACGGATGCATTTCGGGTTTGAATTGAACGAAACGTCAACCTTCAATTAAATGTCTGAAAATCTTCTTGCTGCCAAGTTTACTTTGCAACATTTATCAAGATGCTGGAGATGCTAATGTGATGGATGTCAGAGCCTCTGCCAAACCTGTGTCTTCGCCAGTACATTTAAGCGCATCTTGTTGGCCATATGTAGCCGAGCCATGCAGTCCTTGAGGAGGGGACTTGAACGTTGGGGTGTTTCTGTGCGAATGTGTTTGTTTGTGTGTGTGTGTGTGTGTGTGTGAGTGTTTGTGTGACTTTGCAGCGATAGCCTGGAGGACGGCGGTGGCCACCAGAGAGGACTGTGGGTCTTGGACGTGCGACTCTGGCCCTGGTTCAATCCATCTGTCACTAAGCACACCTTTTCACCTCAACACACACACACAAACACACACACACACACATGCAGAAAACGCACCAAAGCACTCTCCTTCTGTCTTCCTCATTGTCTGTCTCCTCTTCAGGTAAAGGTAATTATTGCCTCGGTCATCGCATCTTATATAAAACCCCTCCCCTCCACCTCCACCTGCTGGCCTCCGCTTATGTAAAACTTTTTGTTCTGAACGATGCCCACTGTTTCAGCATGCTAATTTATGCAATGAAAAGTGTCCATGCAGAATCAGACACATGTTTAGCATAGCAAGTCACAATATAAATCTAAGCGCAGGTGTGAGTGACCGTATTCAGCCCTTCTAGCTCCAGCAGAAAAAAAAAAACATTCAAAACAACTCAAACATTATTTATGAAAATTATTATAAACATTATTATTTTTTTTTTTTATTATTATTATTCTGCTTTAAGTGACCGGGGGTGTTTGCTGGTTTAATAGAAAAATAGCAGTCAATGTCACATAGTCACAGTGGAAGAACATTTCTGACACACACACACACACACACTTACACGCACACACACATATTAATCCACGCAAATACATACACCTATATAATTCTAGATTCACTGATGCCTTTTTATAGTATCTATCACATAATATCTCAAACTTACCTGACAAAGACTGTAAAAAAAAGCAGATCAAGGCTTTCAGAGGGCCTTCCCCTCCTCCAACAGCCATCCTGGCTGATGATGGCTCCACAGTGCCGAATACGCGCACACACCAGGGGTTGGGCCTACGAGACCCGCCAGAGGGTATTTTACCCTTCTACCTCAACACAACCCCAAACCACCCTCACCCTCCGCAACACCCCCATCTCCACTCTCCTGACCCCTCTCTCAGGTCAGCCAAGTGCATTGTGGGAGGCAGCCTTCCCCCCATCTGCCTCGTCCGACCGAACAAGCAGACGGAAGTTTAGCTGAGCGGAATCTCGCTCTCTCTCCTTCGTGTCTATTTGGGGCTCATCGTTATTTTCTTTACCTTGTCTGTCACTTAACGCCGTTGCTGCCTTGGCGCCATGCGCCAGACACAAACAGGGCCGCCTCGATGTCCTGTCAGAAAGCTCTTTGCGCTTTACACGACAGAGACATTCTTTAAACGTCTCCTTGGAACAACATATTTAAATATGTATTTCTTTCTGCGTGAGCCAATGCAATCCCACTAATGCATGGATAGGCTGTTTCCATGACACCAGCCCATATATTGTACATGTAAGCAGCACAATGTAATACATGTAGAATTGACATGTAACCTGGACACAGAAAAATAATGGAGTAACAATATTTCATCAATAACTTTCATCATTTACGCCTCTCTCTCTCTCCTTCTCTCTCTCTATATATATTATTTCCTTGGTGAAAAATGAAGTGGGAAGGCTTAATGTCTCCTGGTTCCATGTTGAAATGAAAATGCAGACTGCTAATTCATGCATGAAGGCATTGTTGGTGCCACGCGTGCACAAAAAAAAAGAAAGAAAGAAAGAAAGGAAAAAAAAATCTCCCAGCTATCTCTGGCGCTGGAACCCACCATGGTATTATTCATTAAGACAACTGAAATTCTGCGAGTCTGGAAGTGCATCTCCAAACAGGGCCGACCATATGTTTAGTGTCAATATGACTTCACGGTTGCCCAAGTGGAAAATAGCTCCGGGGCCACTGAATGCACTCTCACAGAGTGGAGTGTTTAGATAAATAATCTTCAACAGGGAACAGAGGAGAGGAGAAAAGAGAAGGAAGAGTGAATGCACATGACGGATGGAAAAGAAGAAATGAATTAGAAAAGAAAGGAGGAATAAAACAAAGGAGCATTGCATCTAAAAATAAGTTTACCAATTTAAATGATAGATGTGTTGTGCCGAAGTGGTCAGGTTTGTTTTTTTTTATTTTTCATTTCTATTTGTGTGTGTGTCTGTGTGTGTGTGTGTGTGTGTGTGTGTGTCTGAGGCAAAGAGGAAAGGGAGAGAGAGAGAGAGAGAGAGAGAGAAGCACTTTGTCTCTGAGAGGATGGTGCTGAAATGTGTTGTCAATTGTTTTTTGTTTTCATTTTTGAAAAAGCATGCACAGGCCTTACGGATGTCATTTATAGACACAGAAGTAAACAGGCCTTCACCAGCATGGCTTTCCTCAATTCTGGGCCAATCCGCTAGATAGACCACAGCTACCTCAAATAGAAAAATCACAAAAACTCATGTGCAAAAACCACATGGAGCCATGGGTGTATCTGTCCAAAGGCCTATACATTTGGATTACCTGGCCATAAGGTCTATCATAGTAATTAGAAATAAATACATTTAGCGACTGCACACCATCTAATTACTGAATTGTTTCTTTTGCAGACTGCATGGCTGCTGTGTTGTACACATGTAGCTGACACTGTTCTGGCTAATGGAGAAGACCCGTATGGGGGCTGACCTTGGCAAACAGAGAAGGAAGACGGAGAAAGAAATAGAACTAAAAAAAGAATAAGAGAGGGAGAGAGAAAGAGACATAAAAGGAGACAGACTGACCTCCCTAGGGAGGCCTCACACTCAGGTCCCCATGGGATACGCTGGGAAGATCAGGAGGCCGAGATCCCAGGCCAGAGGTTCAATTGGAAATGACCCACAGCGTTTGGAGAGAGTCAGAGCTAATTAAAGCACTCATTAGCCAAGCACGAGCACAGGTCTGACAGATGATGGGAGGCAAAAAAAAAAAAAAATTATGCAGACCTGTTATGAAAATATCTCTCTCTCTCTCTCTCTCTCTGGCCTGTTCTCTCACAGCTATTCAGCCTGTTTCTCTCTCTGCTTCTGTACAACTTCCACTCCACCCTGTTTTGTACAGACACACTCTAACACTCTAATTCCTCCTTTTTGAATTTTAGCACTCAAGGCTTCATAAAAAATTATGTAAGCACTGGGCCCTTTTACCTTTGTGTTGCTCTCTTCTGCATCTGTTCAAACACTGAAAACATTATTTTCAAAAACCACCAGCGCCGCAAATTCCTATTAAGACCTGTGCCATCTTGTTCAAGAGCAAGGTTATTCTCCGTGAGCATAGTCTTTTGAATTAATATCACATTTTCATAAAATCAGTCAAACATAACTTCACTGCCAACGTGGATCGAGAGTCGATTGCCCTAGCCAGTCACACAATAACGCCCAGGCTGCCAGTCACATGACAAGGTTTTGGGACGCAGGCTTACCAAGGTCCTCTACGCACAGCTAGGCTAACTGGCATCAACTCCACGAGCTGCTACTGGAACACGATGGTCACCCCCTACTGCTAAAGTGAGTCTAGCCAGGGTCTTCCTTGTCTCCGAAACAGTCGGCCGTCGGGGAAGCCGAAAGCTCCCTCCTTCCTTCCCCGCTCTCTTTAACTTTTACGTCTCTCTCATCCTTCTTTTCCTGCTCCTCTCTGAGTCGGCTCCTTGCGGGTCTTTCATTAGTGCCACGGCTTTAATGGTCCCCGTAGGATCTGTCCGGGGGCGTTGTGTTTACCGAAACACGTCTTTTACAGCGCATCAACCTTATAAAAGAACCTCGTTCAGGCGGCGGAGGAAATTGAAACCAGTTAATTGGATTGACATTTCACAAAACACATTTGCTTTTAATATGGTAATGTGATGACTGTTTTTACCCACTCCCCTCTCTGTGCTTGGGAAGGACAATGGCAGATTAGGCACTTAAACTTTACACAATGGCCACAGTATTGTGCGGTATGGTTTATTTGCAATTACATTACATCTGGTCTTTGTACTCAGAGCCGATGCTAATGGGTATTTTAATAATGAAGGGGACCTCTGACACCACTAGTTGGGCTTAATGTGTAAGCAAACATTTTGACTCTGCTAAGTGTTATTGTGTGTGTGTGTAAGTGTAATGATGATGTCATGGACAGATTATCGTGAAATATCCAGTGATTTTTATAGTGCTCAGTCATAGTGTTCAGTTAGGCAACTGGACTTCTTTTAGGACCTTGAAGATGTTTCAATTTCAATTTCTATCCAGAGAGCTTTATCAGTGAGACTCTTTCCCTTGTTGGCTGCTTGTTCTGTCTGTCTGTCTTCTGGTATTTCGATGAACTCACCTACGTCTGATCCGTGCTCCTGCTCCAAGGTCTGTCTGACTAATCGAGGAGATTGACTTTGTATGGGTTGCGTAGAGATACAGCTCTGGCCAATTAATGGGGGGCAAGGTGGATCCCTGGTTGACCCAACACGAGCTATCGTTATCGAGTGGTGCGGTGGGTGCCTGTGTGCTTTCAGCTCCATTGCCATCGACCGACCGTTTTTAATCCCACTCTGGGAAAGGGGTGTAAAAGTGCAGACACCATTCTTTTCACAAACCCCCTCCTCCTTCTCTCCCTCTTCCTCCTTATTTCCCTGACACTGGCCTGATGTGAGTGTTGCCCACATCAAGTAACACATACTGTACAGTAGCACAGACTTCTCTGGCCAGTGCTTCCCGCCCAACTTTGATGAAGACAGATTCAGCATGAGCCACGTGAGGAGCTAATTAATCATTTCAAAAATGGGTTTTGTGTCAATTGCACAGTGATAAGTGTTTGCCTTTGTAATGGCTGTCAGATTAACTTGGCTGAAGGCAGTGGAGAGGATCCATAAAGCGAGTCAGCCTCACAGCCATTAATATTCATTTATTGTGTTGAGTGCACTTCTTTGCGTGTAACATGCTGACATCAGTATTTCTGTGGCAAGTTCATGCCCGTGTGAATGAAAGGGGGTGCAACAGGGCCTGGTCCAAGGTTCACTCCTGTCCTGAGCCTATTGTCTGCATAATTTGCTGGAGGTGCACCTTTACGATGATCAGATTTTAAGAGAGCTGAAAGTGACAATGAAGAGGAACTAGTTGGATTAGGAGGAAAATGGAAGGCAGGGGGTGGCTAAAAGGAGGTGGGGGGAGAAGGGAGGGGTGGAAAGAAGGAAAATTGTACAGCAAAACCCTTCCTGAGAAAAGAAAAAAAAAGAAGCCGACAGAAGCAAGATATTTTTTGTTCGGTTGTAAACAAACCACCTCCCTCCGGGCCAAAATCTCAGATAACATCTGGCAGCATCAGTGGAAGATGTCCACTTTAGCCTTCCCCCTCGTAACAGCTAATTACACACAAAAGCAGCCAGACAGAATAAGAACAAAGCAGAAACGAAAACCTCTGCTAGTTTTTCTTTCTTTTTTTTAACCTCTTCCTCCGTTTCCTCGTCTTTATTTCGCCTCAGATATTTTGTCTCACTAATGTCTGTGACCCACATATCTCAGTTGGGTTGTCTGCCAGCAAGCCCTGATGGAGTTGCCCCGACGGCCTTGGTCAGGCCAGAACAAAGGCAGCTGAGGGTGGTAGCGAGGGCAAGACCCAATCTCCTGGCCTCCTCCGAGCATTTGTTAGCGCTAGCGCCGCACTGCTCAGATGGCTCTTGAGGCGCCTGCTAATTGGAAACACAGGCTAAGGCTCTTTCTCCAAAGCCTCTTTTTGTGTTTTTTTTTCTCATTGGGCTGCTGCAGTTCAACTGCCATAGTCAGTGCAGAATTAAAGTAGTATAAAGTAGGAAGTACTAAAACGAAAGCCTTGCCTTTGTGATGATTTTTTTCGTGACTGCAAAAAGGTGTTGATTGTTCTTGTTCTCCTAGATATCTAATAACACCTCTATAGAGAATTGGTCTGTTTTTTGGATGAAATTACAGAAATTACAGAATGTCCAACTCTTCCGACTGACGAACCTTTATTTTTTCTGAATTATTTTCATGTTGCCACATTATTCTTAGCCTATTCAGACAAATGACTCCTGAAAATGGAAAAAAAGGTACCATCTTGAAATCAAGTCTTGAGCAATGACTTATGTCTCACTACAGCACTGGTCGTGTCAAGGCACTTGACTCTAACTGCGATGGAGATGGCCTCTCTCAGATGACTGATGACAATGATCGGCCTCAGCGCCATTTGTCTGTCTCCGCATGAACAGCGTTTTCTATGCTAAGCCTTAGAGAAAAAAGGGAAAAGAGATCTCTTCCGACGGCACTAAATCTGTGTGAGCTCCACTCACGGCGTAGCCGTGCCTATTACTGCCTCTTTCTATTTGTTTGAGAGCCGATTCTGTCGGCGCCAACAGAGAGTGTGTGTTGACAATGGCATGTCCTGCTGAGAAGCAGTTGGGGGGGTGGGGTGGAGTGGGGGTGAGTAGATTTGGGGATGGAGGGGGGTCCCATCTCTGCACGCTCACCTTGTACCTCTACAAGAGGACGATCAGGACGTGGCACAGAGTGTTTCCAGGAACACCTGGCGGTGTTATCAGCATGACGATCAAAAGGCAATGTCGACTTTGCATCCTGTACAAGAAACAAAATAATGTTAAAAATAGATATTGAGGAGGTAGGCGTGTAAGGGAAGAACAGAGAGTGGAAGACTAGACAAAGTAGCTCATTTGAAAGAGCGTGTGAGTGTGTGAATGTGTATTTAATGCAGCCTATTTTTAAAGTACTGCCATGGCTTGAAGTCTTGATTTGTGAACTGTTGGTTGTAAATCCTAAAAAGCCCTGTAAGTTTGACTCCTCAAATTGAAAAAGTTACTTAATTGGGACACAGCATGAATGCACTCTATAGAGGTAAATGGAGACAAGAGACGAGGCTAATAACTCAATACCTGGCTCCCTGACTCCCAAAAGCATTTAAAGTCAAGAGCGTCTCCCATTTTGAGTTGGGGATTGGTGAAATATCTGTATCCTGTACACTACAAGTTTTGTCTCATAAAAATGTGAAAGGCTGGAGGCTTCAACCTTAAAAGGCAGTACAAATACACAATCTGTCTATCTCCCCCTACCACCCCCTCACATATACTTATCTCCCACCAGAAATTTGGTGAGATGAGGGGAAAAAAGCTCCACGGTGGAATACAAAAAGAAGTTTGTTTATTTACTAATTTATTCTGAAATGTCACTTATCTGTGGATAGAAATATCAGCGGAGGAGATCCGACGACAGCAGCAGCGATGGGGAAACTATTAAGCGTGTTATCCCGAGTGCCTTTAAATGAGTCTCTGTAAATCATATCTTTAATGAGCCTTCGGCCCATCCGCTGTCATCATTAGTGGAGACCTCGGGTAGACGGGCCACCGGGTCGGGGTGACACATGCTCGTCTCCCACAGCAACACGCCCTCCCTTCCACTGTGACGTCTGGCGGGGGCCAGCGGGTGATGCGGCCAGGGGGTCGATGGACGCCTTTGACGGGGGTCGCCCGACCTTCTCTGGATACTGTTACTAACAGACATCCTAATTGACCAGTTAAGGAGGGGAGACTTCTATCTTGAGAATGTGTCTGGAGGGAGGGAAAGTAGAAAGAGAGAGAGAGAAAAAAAAGAGAGAGCACACAGTATGGAAAACTATCCTTAATTATGTTTTCTACACATAACATATACACAGGCCTTAAGTTCATCAATTTTATTTGCCTTTTTTGTTCTCTGTACTGACAAACTGAGACATAAAACAGTAAAGGTGTGACAACATAACAAGCATTTGCTAATAAACACACACTAAATATAGAGATGCAATTCTGGCCAATTAACAAACTAACATTTGTGGATACCACATGTTCATAAAATAGTCTCTGGAAATGAACTACATTTTGCATTGTTTTTTAGTTTTTAAACACAGAACTGCTTAACAATTTGTTAAGAATCAAAATAAATGTCCCTGGATTATTTATTAACAAAATGTAAAAACAGAAGGAAAAAAAAACCTCACACTGCTGCATCCAACAATTGTTTTTCAGTCCCACATTTGTATGGGCAAGCTGGACTCGTTAGCTTAGGGTTTTGCAATGGCAAAGTCCAAGGTCACCTTGAGAATGCATAATTGTCAAATGCAAAAAAAGTAATTGTCTGAACTAACAAGGGAGAAATAATTCATTTCATTTTCCAAGGCATCCATTTTAAATGGAGATTTCTTGAGTAATTTGTGGCACCATTTCTGTGTCATTTGTTGGGGTGGAAGGGGAAAAAAGAAAGCTGTGAAAATGAAGAAAAAAAAACATAATTAGAAAAACTATCCAAGCCTAACGAAAGCAAGCCTATAGCCCTCTACTACTATTACTCCTGAGTGATTTCATTTGTCATTTTCATTCTTCATACTCACTGGTAAACAGTGGCAAAATTGTTGTTGTGGCTCTGGAACGGCAGGTAATTTGGGCCAAAGCCACCAGCTGAGGACATCCAAAGGCAGGGGAAGAGCACAGGTAAGCAGTTCAGGGCACTAATTGAGAATGAAGCTCAGAATGGGCCATCAGGTAATCATAGAAACATTTCAGAGAAAATATATTTTTTAATATACTTTGACTTTTAAACCTTTTTTTAATTTATTATTAGATATTTTGGAGATCAATGCTAGCCTTAATAGCTGTTGTCTTTATTTGTAAATAATTCTTGCAGTGATAACTTGCATGAAAGGGAAGAGAGAAACCATAAGTCAAGGGGGAGGGTTCTCTGTGACCCCTGTCCTGATCTAGCGCTAGTGTAGCCCAGCTAAGGCCAAAAGGGAAGGAGGGATGCAAGGAGGGATGGAGGGACGGAGAGATGGAGAAAGAGATGGAAGACTCCCAGGGTTCTGTCCAGGTGAGATTTAATGTGCCCCGCCTCCTCCTGCCTGGGACAACGTTAGTCTTTGGACACCTGGCGCAATGACTTTGAGAAGTAATTACTCCAATCAATTGCTGTGCGGCTTCAACAAGCAGAGGTGTCATAAAGTCGATGTTATGTGAGGTCCAGGAGAAGTAGATAGTGCTGCTTTTGAGAGTTGGCTTGCACTCTAGAGCCCCCCTTAAAAAATATGTGGAGATACGCACACACACACACGTACACACACGTGTACACACACACACAGACACACACACACACACAAAGACATGTGTCCAGATACACACAGACAGAGCCACCAGAAAATGAAGGATAGACCTATAAAACAAAAGAAGGACTCGCCGAGGACTCAGTGCCAACGCGATCGTTTGGACCAGATCTGCGCAGTTTGTCTCAAGGAGCCGATCAATCAGTAAATGCAATCCCACTCCTAAATGAGCTCAGAGGAGTGGCGACAGAGTAGGAAAAAGTTCTCACTTTTACTGTGAACCATTTCTCATTGGCTCCTGCGAGACAGAGGCCCGTCTGTCAAATGGTCTCAAATTGATTCGACTGATGGCTCATTCTGTGACATTTCGTTGTTCCAATGCAACCAGGACACAAGTATTATTTTTTTTTGTAAATCGCCTTGGATAAAAGCGTCTGCTAAATGCATAAATGTAAATGTAAAGTATTCCTTACTATGTGGCTACTTATGGAAAAACGTTCTGTAACAACCTAATTGGAAGGAGCATTATGTATTGATGCTTGGCGCAAAACCATCCTCTTGAAACAGTGGAAGTCCAGCTGTTAAAGTCACCTTGGGGAGGGCTGGGAGGGGGGATGTATCCCCCTTTTTGGAATGTTGTGTGGATGGGTGTAATTAGCGTGATAACGATCGCTGTTCATGTGGATATCAGCTCATACAAACGTGTGTGTGTGGGGGGGGGGGGGGGGAATGAAGCAAGAAAGATCCTTATCGGAGTCATCGCACTTATCACAAGAGATGGCTTGGTGAGACAACAACAGTAATTGTTAGATTATGTTTTTTCGGGAAAAAGATAGCGATCGCAGTGAGCGATACAGATGAACGGATATGATTGGCCCAGGATTATTAGTGCCAATATGATATGCGAGGGGACAAATGCAGAAGAGAGATTATGAAGTCAGGGGCCTCTTTAGTAGTCTTTGTTTGTCTTAGGATCCTGTAGCTTCATGCTCATCACTAGAGTGGGTGGGAAATGATCCCCCCCCCCCACCCCTGCCACCGGGTGAGTCATGCAGGAAGGCCATAATGGTC
>JAGFZM010001048.1:344225-356746 GCA_017657215.1 Limnothrissa miodon | reverse complement strand
TGAACGAGAGAGGAAAAGTGCCAGAGAGGGAATATAAACACACACAAGAGATGACATGTGACGAGATGTGTTTGCGGCACCGCTAGAGCGGTACCTCACGAAAATAACTGTTATTTAACGTTGCCACAACGCTGACCTGATTAGGCAGATGGAACAATGGCGCTGACACTCGTGCACTTCCAACTTTCCCCGGGCCAGTGCAGCCACTGATGATATATAATATCTCTTGGCACGGGAGTTAATTATAACATGGAGCAGACGCGGGAACGCTACTGGGGGGAAGCAATCCCAGAGCCGCCGCTGCCGCCGTGCAGGACGACGACTGTAATCAGTCTTGTCAGAGCGAGAAAGTCATTTCGAGCCGTGCTGCAACGTGAAGGCCAGTGGCGACCATGGAGGCCTGTGCTGTTGTCCGGCCCTACTACCACGAGAGCAGTTGTTAGCTAGTGGCACTGTAGCAAGCACTGGGTGAGAGACGACCTCTGAACAACACAAGTATTACAAATAAGGGAGCAAGCAGTTTGTGAGTAGTCAAAGACTAGCTCTAGGCCTTACTGTACTGTACTGTAAGTCTTAAACTACTTCTCAACTCATCAGTCATTTGTTACAGCTATTGCTGTTACAGCTATAGCTTTTCTAGTTGTTGTATTGTTGTATTTTCCAGTTGTTATATTGTTTTATTGTTTAAATTAGTGGATCCAGACTGTTCGGTGGCCAAAAATCATAATAGACATTAACCAAATGAAAAGGTAAACAATATGTCCCTATTAACACTTGAGTATATTTGCGTACTGTTGTTGTTGCATTGTAATGTATGTTCTGTCCATTAAGAAGAAAGAAAAGTGTTTGAGCTAGAGATGTAAAACAATCTCTGCTGCCGTTCAGCCTCTCGTTTTTTCTGCTGCAGCAGTCTTGTGAATCTGTCAAATTGGAAGATAGCAAAACACTTCAATACAGGATTCTCCATTTTAGGGACAAGCAGTCATTCTTCAAGACGTTCATAAATTACCAGTTGAACTGAAGACACCGGTGAGAAAGACAAACAAACGCAGACAGAAAGAAAGAGAAAGAGATGGAGAGAGAGAGAGAGAGAGAGAAAACACCACTCCATCCTTTTAAAAGTCTCCCCACTCAGCCTTGTCTCCCATCAATCTGACAGGCTACATCACTTCAATAAACCTGTCGGTCTAGACTCACTTGCCGCTCCGTCTGCTGGATTTAATTTAAACAGCTGTTCCCTTGCCGCAGAGGCAGAAGGCATGTATGTTACCGATCTGCTGGGAGCGAGAAGCAAGAAAAGTGTTCCCATGTAATGAAAAAAGGAGGAAAAAGTTTCCTCTGGGAATCTCAATCCCCCTCCCCCCACCCTCAAACCAACCAACCCCCACTCTCACCCCACCCTCCTCCTCTCTGTCCTCGGTAAATAAACACCACAAACATTTATCACAGTGTATTCGCCACAGCTTATTTCAATTCAACAAGCTCCAAACACACACAGAAACTCCATACAAATATATTCAATTGGAGGAAACGGTGAGATCTGACCTTGGTATTAACATGCTTCTCGTAGTGAAAACACCACATTCCCTTTTTATCTTTGAAATGTAGCCCACAGAATAGTAATTTATTACAAGTCCAAGGATACAGGGGAAATGCATTGTCACATGCATATACAGTAAACGGTTACTGTTTGTAAACAAATGTATGAATAAATAAATAAACAAATGCATTATAAATAAGCAGGTTAATAAAAAAGGCTGCTTCAGTGCCAGATTTCCATCTCAAGGATCAAAAGGCTTGTGAATCAGTAGCTAGACCTAAGCCCATTTTCAGTCAGTGTGTACTGTACAGCACATCTAACACAGTATATGCTTGCGGGAGCAGGTGAGGAAAAGTTGTCTCCTTGAGGTGACTGCCCTTCTCTACGAGCAGATCTGACAGAGCGCTCGGACTCCGTCACTCATGTTTACTGGGGCAGTCTGGGCGCAGGAGGCACGGGAGAAGAGGAGGCAACTGAGGGCAGCTACTGGAGGCAGATGGCAGCCTGTTTGGATGGAACTCATACAGGGCCAAAGCACACAGTGGGCAAAAAGCAAAGTGTGAATGTCAGTAAGAGAGCCAAAGAGCCAAAGAAAAGCAAGAGTTATATCTACACAATAGCTGCTACTGTTGGAAAAAGAAATTTTTGTCAGTATTTTGGGTTGAAAATTATTACTATTATTTTAACGTGGCATTCTGAGTGCTGTCCCTACTTACAGCATGGTATGTCTGGGTCTGGCAATTAACTGTACAATACACCATCAGTGACTGAATTTAGTGGAACTTTATTTTGATTATTTATTTATTCATCCATATATAACAATCCTATCCCCCATTTTTTTATGCTTAATGGGGCATATGTATTCAGTGCATTCCATGTGCGCTTATATGTGCTTGTTCTGAGCATAAATCTGAGCTTCAATAGGAAGCAATATTGTCCTGATATTGTGCAGCTTGACTAATTAGTTCTGCATATCTAATTGCCCACATTAGTCACCAAGGCAAGCTAGACATGTAAGGGGTTAGTAGATTAGTATGTGTGATGTGTGAGGCATGTTCCTGTTTTTGGTGGCCTGTCTCGGGCAAAACAATAGACAATAGGGACCACAGAACGCACTTACCAAAAAACTATGACTGGGGGCTATTTCCTGAAAAAAAAAAAACATTATTGAATTGGAAGGTTAAAGGCAATACAGGTGTCACAGGACTTTTGTTGACCATACTTCTAATTCTAAAACACAAGACAACACACTTTGCTTCTGAAATCTGAGGCAAAAACATGACCAATCTGTTTATAAGTGTAAGTTCCCAGGTCCAAAAATCAAGACATTTGTTCTCTACATTGCACCAAATTCTGGGAAGTTTTCTCCATCAGGTGCAGCAGCAGTGAGTAGCTGACACTGATAGAGTCTTAAAGGCATGCCATGAACCAGTGTGGCTTAGCGGCCTGGCGTTGCGAAGCATGGTGCGACACGGCGTAGTGTACTGTGGCATGGCGTGGTGTGGTGTGGCAGCGTACTGTGGCTCAGTGTAGTGTAGCATAGCATGGCATGGTGGCTAGCTCACTGAGCAGATTGCCTGGCCGCTAAAGAGGTGCCACGGTGGCCTGGCGGGTGCCATGCTGGTGCCCAGCAGAGAGCCGCAGATGACCAGGTAGCCCATCCGTGTTGCCCCGTGGCCCTACTGAGAATCTGCCAGTCACACACACCTAATGGAGAAAGAGAGCGATGGATGGAGAGAAGAAGATGGAAGAGGCGAGGAAATGACCCCCCTTCGGGTGAGTGCTGTGTGCCAAGCTGTCTGCCAGGTTTCTATGTTCTCCCTCTCTCTTTCCCTTTCTCACTGTCCTTGCCCATTCTGTGTACACCAAGGCAGCATACTTCAGTGATGCACGTAGGAGCACAGGGTCCAGGGTAGTTAGCATTAGCTAAGATCCCAGTGTGGTGCTGTTCCATTCTCAGAGGCTGGAAAAAGTAATTAGCATTACCACTGTATCAGGGCCCAGGGTGGCATTGTTCCAGTCTCAGAGGCAGGGGTAATGTAGTTAGCATTAGCCCAGGGCCCAGGGTGGGGCCAACCCTGTCTGAGAGGCAGGGCTAGGGTAGTTAGCATTAGCTCAGCGCCCAAAATAGGGCCATTCCAGTCTCAGTGGCTGGAAAACATAGTGTCCAGTGTAGGGCCACTCCAATCTTAAAGGAAAAGGCCAGTAAACAGTAACAGGAGCATATGGCCTAGGGTGGGGTTGGCAGGAGAAGGGTAGTTAGTGTTAGTGCAGGATGAAAGGAGCAGATCAATGTCTGACCTCATCACTCACCATCTTTCAGATTTCTTTAATAATTCTTACTTTCACTTCAGAATTGCATTTGTTTGTATGTCCATCTATTTATCTATCTATGTACTGTATCTATATATCTATCTATCTGCCTGTCTCTATCCATTTTTCTATCTGTCTACCTATCTATCTGTTTTTCTATCTATCTGTACATTCATGGCTGCCTCTGTGTCCATGACTCTAACTCCGTTGAAAGGCCTGACTTTACACTGTCAGCCCCCTTCCTGTGTGAAAAGCTGCTCGGTAGGATTTACGCAAGTATACAGAAATATGGGTCTCGGTGTCTTTTAATGTTGATACGTCTGTTTATATTCTTGCCTGCAGGCTCTCATCTTGTTCACTTATTTATCGGACGATTTCATGCCGATAAGGTTGATTTGCTTTGTCTAGATGTTAGATTTTTCCTGCGTGACACCCAAAATAAAGTCCTGTCATGGCTTTATCCACAACATGGCTCATGTTCTTTATCTCCACCCTCTTTCTGGCTGCATGCCGTTATATTGTGTGCGCAAAAGGCACGTTTCAGACAAGGACACACGGACACGACAGTCATCAATAAATTTGCATACATGAATGTGTTTTTTTATAAACATTTGAATTAATATTTATATGGAAGTGGTAGCAGAAAAATAGTCTGCTAGAAAATAGTGATAGTCTTCACATTACTGCTAGGTTAGTGATGTATGGACTTGTGTGTGTGTGTGTGTGTGTGTGAGACTTGAATTTTTCACATATTTGTGACAGTATGGTTGTGTGTGTGTGTGTGTGCGCAAGAGAAAGAGAGAGAGAGGGAGGGAGGGAGAGTGCAAGCGACAGCAGCAGCGGCAGTAACAGCTGAGTTTGGCCGTGCGTGGTTAGTTTTGTTTGGCTGTGTGTCAGACTCTGACAGATGCCCGGATGACACTGAGACTGACAGGGGCTGCTGCTACTGCTACTTGTGCTGCTGACGGGAGAGAAGTGTGCCTGCTACTGCAGAGCGCCACATATGGCTGCCACACACGCCGGAGCACGGATAGCAGCAACACAGACGGAGAGAGAGAGAGAGAGAGAGATGAGATGAACTCTTCATCAGTATAATTTTCTACAAGTACAACATTCTAGAGTTTTAGGAAAAATAAAGCGTTCTACATTTTCTTCAGCACGACTAGCACAGCAAGCCAGAAGGAGAAAGAGAGAGATTAACTGTGTATAAAGTACTGTAACTGTAGAATGTGTAGAAAGTGTAAATATAGATAAACTAATTATGGAAAAATAATGATCCTTGGGCTTGGCTTAAAAGAGTATAAGAAAGTACTTTATAATAGCAAAACAACATTATCACTGATAAAAAAAAAAAAAAAAAAAAGTAATAATTAAAAATATCAAAATATTCCATTCTAATAACCATGAGCAGCAAGGACTTTAGAAATCTTCTCTAGTTAAGCCTACTAGTGTGTTTATACTACTAGTATGTAATACTAATGATTACAATAAATTGATGAATGTTTTGTACATCCCAATGTTTCCATTGGGATCTGCTATAGGAAAACATAACGGTACTTTCCACTCCTAGGGTTAGTCCTGTCATGGCACTCCTTCCCATAAATCATAATAAATTGATGTTTGCCAACAACTGTAACATTATACCCCACCACCAAAACATATTCAGTGACCTCTCCAGTAAATAGAGAGTTAAAAGCCTTGAGGTATTCAATGACCAGAACTTCACTCTAAATATAAAACATATTTTAAAAACATCCTTTTTCACCTACAAAATTTCACTAAGGTTAAAAAGTTCTTATCCTTTGTGGGTGCAGAAGAAATGAATGCATGCATATGTTACCTCAAGGCTTGATTATGGTAATATTTTATTTTACAGATGTAGTAATACCTGCATTAAATACCTACAACTAATACAAAATGCCAAAGCTCGAACATTCACTTGAACTGAGGACTATCCTGTCCTCACTTTCTTACACTAGTTCCCTATGAAAAGTCAAGTTGATTAAAAATACTCCTAACATGCACCTTTGTTATGCGGCTATTGCTTAGTGGTATTGACCATCCCTGCAGTATAGAGTTAGGTTGCCATACACCATACTTTATTATGCTGCTATAGCCTCTTAAACCTCTTAAAGGTCATGCCATACATCTCTCCCTCTCCCCCCTCCCCTATTACACACACACACACACACACACACAACTGTGTCATAATGTTGGCAACTTTGCTAGCCATGTACAGCATAGATCCAAGTTTGAATGGGATCCTGGGATATATATATATATATCCTGGGATTATAATGGGACTCCTATATTACTTTATTTATACCACAATTTTCGTGTAATGTGTACTTAATGGAATAATAGTGGACTAATCAGCATCTAAGAGACTGAAAACCTGCCCTAGGCAGTTGGGCCAGCCCCTTGAGCCGTCGGAACTGCCCAAGGTTTCTTCCTTTACCATAACAAGTAAAAACAAAAAACGCTGATAGGGAGTTCATCCTTGCCCCTCTTGCTCATTGGGCATCTTTTTGTTAAGCGCTTTGAGACATGCCTTTTGTAAAAATGCGCTATATAAATAAAATTGAATTGAATTGAATTGAATCTTGCAGTGCAGATTATAAGGCAGAGAGGCATGGTCACAGTAGCCTAGCATAGACCTGCTCTCCAGGCTGGTCCCGTTGGTCCAGGCAGGACATCCAACTGTCCCGAACTTTAAAAGTCTATGACAAAAATTGACTGAGAAAACATGCAGAAATAGCCTACATGTTTAAGACAAAAAAGTTTGGACAAAAAAGGATAGAATCAAAATCTCAACAGGAAATCTCAACATTCATGTTAACCCAAAGCTCTTACATACTTTCCATGGAGAGAGAGAGATAAAGAAAGTGTGTGTGCGAGAAGGCTGGGGGTTCAGTTTGTTTGCTTTATTTGTTGATTAATTCATGCTATTATTTTCTAAATGAAAGCGCTTGAATGTGAAAGTCATTAGCGGGACTTGTGCAATACAATTTTCCCACACCAGCTATAAAAGTGTCCAAAGTGCACATCAAGCACAGGATCTGGAAACGCTTGACAGAGTCAATAGCTGCGAGGGACTCAACATGAATGGTGGGAGAAGGGGGCGTTTCAACTCATATTAAAACGGTGTAGATAAAACAGACAAGCCTGTAATTATACAGTGCTGTATTACACACACTATATCTTACAGCAGATAGATGACATGAACACGCAAATAGGGATTTGGACTGCTCTTTTCCTCTAGACCCCCCACCAACATACACACACACATACACACATACATACACACACACTCACTGAATCCTTTGATAGAACAAAATAATTGATTGCTCTCAGATGAAAGCTGACACATTTTAGCGGTACGGTGCAACGTTGGCCTTCTGATGCTGAGCAGAGGCTGCCTTCTGAGCAGCAGCTAAATAGAGTTACAAATGCCAGCACTCATTAAGAGAAACACGTCACTTTAGTGAGCCGCTGCCGCCGTGTGTGTGTCTGTGTGTGTGGAACTACACAACTGTCACTACTCTTTAAATGATAAGAGATGCTTTGATTTTATGTGTGTGTGCGTGTGTGATTTTTCTTTAATATTATCTTTTATTAGACTGCACATGTGCTTTATGCCTTTTTTCATTTCTTTAGTCTTGATCATATTTGAGTTAGTGCTGGGCGGTATGCTGGTTGGTACCAAAAAAAAACTCTTTATATTTTATATGACTGAATTTTTTATACACCGCCTGTACTGGTTCAAACAGCCTGAACAACATGCCGAATTGATGCGGCGGAAAACTGTTTGATGGAGAACGCTTTCATAGCTACACCACTCAGTCCACACACAAGTCAGTAGAAATAAGAGACCAACAACCACTGAAGAGCGGTGAAAATGGACAGATAAGGTTCCGGATGCTGTGGCCTGCTCCATGAACATTTAAGTTGTTTTAGTTGACAAATGAAAAAACAACTTGATTAAGCAAAACTACTGTATGTTACTCTCTGTGCTTTTTGACAGCTTCTTCTTGTCAAGATCTCCCTGTCACACAACTGGACCCTTCCTCCTCGACGCAAAAGTAGCCAGACGGAGTCACAGCCCCATAGAACAAGGATTGTTCAGGACTATTGCACTCAAGTCAACCCTTTTTCCTATTTCAGCGCTGTCTGTTCAATCAGGACAAAATGACTGGGAATCAGCCCGATGCAGATCCCAGAGCTGACATTAGAACACCGCTGTAGAGGCACCAGAGTCAGAAAGTGTTCTCACATGCAGTCTGCCTAAATGGCGGATATGGTTTTCTTTGCTGTTATAGGATGTTTTTAGAAGCGTGTACAATACACTGTTAATTTTCTCTCAACTAGTAGAAAATGTGGCCAATATATTAAAATAATAATAATAAATGTGAAAACAAAAAAAAAAGTTCATACCTGCCAGCTTTTCTTTGGTATACATATATCTGTATTGAATTCAAGGGTTATTGAATTCAAACTCATCCAAACTTGACACTCAGTAGCAATCAAGTCCCTACAAGAGGATCCCATATTGTTAAGAGCCTGCCTGCATGCACACACACACACACACACACACACACACACACCCATAGAGAGAGACACCACAGTTAACAGAGACACAGATATATACACACCAGGGGAGGATGTAGTCTGTCGACAGCCCACATACACACACACTCACAGGGCCAATTCAAACTGAAGCCTAAAAGAGTGGAAAGGTCTACAAGCCCCTTCTCCAAATCACTTCTCTCACATTGTGAGAAAGGGGGATGATGCTTGACCGAGCCATGGCACTCCACATGAATACTCTACACACACACACACACACACACATAGTTGCTCTTACACAAACCAAAACACACACACACATACTCTCTTTCACACACACACTTACATACATACACACACTCAGAGACACACACACACACAGAGTCCATATTTGTTAGGCCTGGAAGGCATGCATTTGGCTTCAGTTGACCCGAGAAGGGGTAGAGACGGGGATGCGTATTCTCATTGCCCCAGCAGCCTGGCCCACTGCCAAACAGCCAATCACCATTAGAGGGGGGCTTATTCTGCCCGCTGTTGTGCCCCCTCCCAAACCCTCATCCCCCCCCCCCCCCCCCCCCCCCCCAATGTCACACACACACACAGAAACACTCACACACAACCTCCACCATCTTTAGTAGTCGGCTCTCACTTCCTCACTGAGTGGAATGTGTGTAGGGGAATTCAGGAGTGACAGGCCCCGGGAAGGATGCCTTGGGCACAGGCCAATCTCTCTCTCTTTCTCTCTCTCACACATATGTAACGCTTCGTAGCAAAAAAGTCAGTCACATTTGGGACAGCTGAGCTAAATCGAGGTATAAATGTGTCCGATGAAATGGTCAAAGGATTATAAATTATTATTTCACATACTGTGACTGTATAACATCTACACGTTCTTTTAACGTTATCAATGGTCTGTGTTGAAATTCAAACCTGATTTTCTTCCACTGCCACTGTGTCAAACTCCCAACCACCAGGTGATTGGTTATGTGCTGAGAGCAGAGAATGTGACCTCACTTATGTATCCAATCGCTGTAGCTGATAAAAATACAGAAAACAAGACATACTGTATTCATACTAAACCGAATGCAGACTGTTAAAAAACAAAACAAGAACATGCTTTAGTCAAACTGAACTGAATGGCACTACTGGACTTTTTTGTGCTGTGCCATGTGATATGCAACAGTTAAACTAACTTGGAACAATCAGTGCTCTGTTACAGTCTGCCTTTCTTTGCCCTGTCTTTGTTGTCTGCCTTAAATGTTCTACTTAAGTAATAAGGCACTGCACTTTTCTCTATTTTTAGGGAAAGTGTGCACTGAATGTAAGCTGTCTTAACTGTCTTTTTAAATCTTAAATGTAGCACCACTTGTTTCATCTTACTATAGACAGTGGGTATGGTTGGAATGACAATAAAACCTACTTGACTTGACTTGCCCAGTGGTAGATATCATTTGAAAGCTTGTTTTATCATTTGAAATTTCAACCATCTTTCATGGAAAACCAATAACCTTATGGTGCAATGTGACTGTTGTTGCTGTGGAGGCTGGCATAAGCCAAAGCCAAGAGGGATGGTAGGGATGACATGTGGTCTTAATATCTCGTTACCAAAACTAGTTTCCCATCAAAAAAAAAAATGTAAAAAAAAAAAATAGCTGCAAGCTTTTCATGATTGATCAATTTCATGATCATTCTCTGGAGTGGTGCAGGGACACAATAGGATTTTTTTAATGTAAATATTATGTTGTTTGTTTGGTTTTTGGGCCTGCAGACAGTAGTTCCGTAAAGTTTAAAAACATTAACCATCAGAGTGAGCAAAAGCGCCCTACAGTCCTGCGGATTATGCACATGCAAATAATAAGATGACTCCTAAAACTAGTGGTCTCTTTATTACCTCAAATAGGTACTGAACTCAAAACTAGTGGCCTCTTTATGACTTTAAAAAGGGATAGGGAAGATGTCACCAATACACACACACATCTCTCTCTCTCTCTCTCTCTCTGTGTATGTATTAGATCTTAGACCAAAGGGGAGACATATTAACTGAAGAGGCCTCATCAAATGCAAATGTTCGTTTGTAGCCCCGTCAAGACAGCTCTCCAGCCACAAATTACAGTGCATTTCCTGGCCAATTATGCCCAATGAGTGGCATATTATGTCATGCTAAATATCAGTCTGGGATATGAGACCCCCCATTCATTGGCTTAGCAGCAGCCCTGGAGAGAAAGGAACACAAGAAAACACAAAGAGTAGAAATTGTGGGGAAAAGGAGAAAAGGACGAAAAGAGGAAAGATTCTCCTTATAGCGGTGGGAATGGGGAACTGGTTCTTCAGGAGAACCAAGAATCATATGCCTCTGACCTTTTCAATTGCTCTTATCAATGCCAGAATGTTCCTTAGATCATAAGCAACTGGTTCTTTATCTAAAAATAAAAGACAGTTCTTATTAGTTTACTTTACCATACTTTAATAACCCTTATATATCCACAGTAGTGATATAGGCTATATTAGAGGTTCATGCGTTTATAGTAAAAAAATAATTTCATAAAGAATTTGACTGATAAAAATGGCTTCAATATTGATAAAATCATATCCATTCCCAGCCCTAGTTCAAGACTTTTTATTGTCATTGTACTGTTGTCTTGGCAACGGAATTAGCTAGCAATGCTACAATGGTGCAAGAAACGTGTCAGTAGCCTACAAGATTAAATAATAATATATCTAAGGTATTTATAATATAAAACATTGGGAGAGGTATATACACGGACATCTTAAATATAATAAATATAGGAGAAAGGGCTTTAGTCAGACAAAATAAGCAAAACTATTGGGTAGGTTTGTTATTGCACATTTGCCAAGATTTCACATGGCCATAGTCAATAGCAGCTATTGGATGACCTTATGGAAGAGGTCTGCACTTACACACATACACATATATGTTTTTGTTCACAGTTCCGAATAATGTGAACAGAATAGTTTAAATTTTTTTGGACTTTACACTCTGCTTGTGAAGGTAACTCTCTGAAGCTTGTGCAAATCTTCTGTTCTGCCGTGTCATGGTCTGTACGGTGTTTTCTGTGTCAAACAAGTTGCGTAGACAGGCCCGTCGCAACCAGGTAGGCAAACTAGGCAATTGCCTAGGGCCCCCAGCTGAAAGGGGGCCCCCTGATGAACGACTGGTTATGTATTGAAAGCAACGACGACAAACTTGTGAGCGTGGCAGCGCCACTCTAAATGCTATGACCGAAAAGTGCAATGACACTGTTGTCGAAATCCCCCTCAAGGGGGCCCTATCCCCTATAGTTTGACAGCGGCAGCAATACAACTCTATGGCAGCCACACAACTCTATGGCAGCCACCAGGTGAATTGTTTGAGCGGTCACCAAAAAGTTTAATGATGAAGCGAAATTACCCCTCAGGGATCCAGATGAGAAAGGAAAGAAAGGAAGAGAAGAAAAATAAGACGCCAGTAAGTGAGAACGTACACACAATCATGAATACTTAGCGGGTAGCAGTTGACTAGCTAGAAAACCTAGGTAGATAGCATTATAGGCCTACGATAACGGTAGCTGTCTTGTAGACAGTGCTAACAGTAGATAAAGATTGTAAATGTTTTTATGCACGAACAGGCTGACAACTTGCACGAACTGACTACATTCTAACATGAGCAATATAAATAGGACGAAGTAGGGGTGGGCGATATGGCCTAAAATTTATATTGCGGTATAAATTCAACCATATACGGTAGACGATATATATTGTGGTATTCTTTGGTATGTACATTTCAAAATAACCGTTTCTGAATAGGGACTATTATGCACATAGTGAAGACATTGGGAAGTTGTTTTCTAAACTATTAACAACCAAGAATGTAACTTCAATAAAATGTATTGTGCAAAAACTGTAATTATAGAAAACCTTGTGAGTGACAATTTCCATGAGGTATAAAACTAGGCAATGTAAACATTCAAATGAAATGTCACTACTGTTGTGCAAAATAATGCTTTCCCTTTTACTTTCTTAAATAACACAAAATCTAAACATGCTGATATAAAAAAACAAAAGAAGAGGAAACTTTGTTACTATGTTACTTTGAAACTACTGT